>PVHX01008357.1:73191-84240 GCA_004024805.1 Geosciurus inauris | reverse complement strand
GACAAAGAACTAGAGGATTATATGCATAGCAGCAAAAAAGTGGGGTCAAGGGAAGAGGAAAATGGGCAAGGTCATCTGAAACGGAAACGGCCTGTCAAAGACAGAGTAGGGTACAGACTAGAAATGAACTATAAAGGCCGATATGAGATCACAGAAGAAGATTCTCAAGAGAAAGTGGCTGATGAAATTTCTTTCAGGTTACAGGAACCAAAGAAAGATCTGATAGCCCGAGTAGTGAGAATAATTGGGAACAAAAAGGCAATTGAACTTCTGATGGAAACTGCAGAAGTCGAACAAAATGGTGGCCTTTTTATAATGAATGGTAGCCGAAGAAGAACACCAGGTGGAGTTTTTCTGAATCTCCTGAAAAACACCCCTAGTATCAGTGAAGAACAGATTAAGGATATTTTCTACATTGAAAATCAAAAGGAATACGAAAATAAAAAAGCTGCTAGGAAGAGGAGGACACAAGTATTGGGTAAAAAGATGAAACAAGCTATTAAAAGTCTGAATTTTCAAGAAGACGATGATACATCACGAGAAACTTGCAAGTGACACAAATGAGGCCCTGGCCTCTCTTGAGGAGCCACAGGAAGGACATAGTGAAACCAAGTTAGATGCAGAGGAGGCCATTGAGGTTGATCATTCTCACGATTTGGACATCTTTTAAGAACATGTTGGACATTTTAAGGAATAGACTTCTGAAATAACATTGTAATAAACCATTTTTACTGAGATTGCTTTGTTTTACTTTGCACTGATAAACATAAGAATTAGAAGAGAGAACTGTTTCTTGTTTTAAATAAAAATTAATATATGTGGGGAGATGAATACAATTGATAGAAACATTTAAAGATGGCTTATACTGACATACTTAACAGTATATAACATACGGTTTAATTTTCTGTTGCATGTGCTAATTATGAGTATTTTACTAGTTGATAATTGGTTTTGTCCACGTTATTATAACACACCACACAAAATTCTAATTTCTTTTTCTGATTCGTCTTTGTGGTAAATTATGCTTTGATTTCAAAACATTCCGTTAAAAGATCCAGATGGGACACATAATTAAGCTGTTACAAATGCATTCAAATTTGTTTTT
Organism: Geosciurus inauris; assembly: GCA_004024805.1. Lineage (NCBI taxonomy): Eukaryota > Metazoa > Chordata > Mammalia > Rodentia > Sciuridae > Geosciurus > Geosciurus inauris. The sequence continues at coordinate 83,135 of PVHX01008357.1, read as the reverse complement.
TCTATGTTGTAAGAGCTCTTAAGACAATTTTAAGGATAGAGACTTAAAAAAGGTTTATATTGAAGGTTCTTCCCTCTTGTTTATGCAGAAGCAAATAAATGTCAGAAGTTTTTCAAAGAAAAAATAAATAAATAAATAAATGTTTGATGAATGGATAGGTGGATTAAGATGATTTGGATAGATGGGCTAAGATGATTTTTGACTAAATATTTTTTCAGGTCTGTCCTCTTGTTATCACAGTTAAACTAGAAAAATTGTGAACTTCTATAAAAAACTTCAGGTACATAAGCATAAGGTCAGTTTGCTAAGTCTGAATATTTACAAACTCCCATTCTTGTTGCCATTTGATTTCCTGTTTTGTGAAAAAGCAGGTAATCTAACCAAAATGCCTCATTTTCTTCATTTGTCAAATGGAAAAATAATAGTACTCATTAGCTCGTAGGGTTGATATGAAGAGCAAAATACAGCTTAATGACTGATTTTGAATGACTCTTGAGCTACAGATAATGTTTACATTTTTAAATGGTTGAAAAAAATCAAAAGACTATTTCATGAAGCAGATATGAAATTCAAAGTAAGTGTCTATAAAAAGTTTTGTCAGAACACAGTCGTGCTCATTTAGGTATTGTCTGTGGCCGCTTTCATGTTGCAATGGCAGTGTTGAGTAGTTATGACAGCACAGACCACAAAGCCTAAAACATTTACTATCCAGCCCTTTATAGAAAATGTTTGCCAGCTCCTGGTTTAGAAATGCCTGGCACATGGCAAATGTTTAATATAAATTAAATATTAGCTATTATTCACATATAGACCATGTGTAGTGGTTCACATGTATTGGTTCATTTATTTGGTCTCAGTTTTACTGAAAATCCATGGATTCAAAAGGAATGGAAGGTATGCATATATCTTTAACAAAGAGTGATCTGAGTAAATAAACCCCAAAGTAAAATCAAATAATTAGAGATTGAATTTAAGTGACTTTCTACATATAAAACTGATTGGACTTGGAATTATAAATAATTCATCAACCTGGAAAAGGGTCTTTCTACAAACAGGATCTCACTGCCAGCTAGGTAAAGGAGGTAATATTACTTTCCTCTGCTTGCCTGAGGTAGGGCTTTTCTGTGAAGCATTAGATGGAGATCAGAAGGTGATTCAATCAAAACTTAAATGTAGATGGGTCTTTGGGGCCCATAAAGTTTGAACTTAAGTGTGCATATTCTTTGAATCACAGTTTTCAGTATTGCCATAATCGTATGAACTGGGGAATTACCATATCCTAACTTCAGCCTATATACACAATTTAAATGTAGCCTTCATGATCATACTACTGTGAAATATCATGGAAATATGTGGCTATTTTAGTCAAGGTCCTTTCTCCCCAGTTCATAGAAATCTACTTAGCTAGTCTGAGCAGAATGGGGGCCAGCTACAAGGATGCTCAGGTCTGCACAGGAAGTGCACTTGGGCTTCACAGACATTTGCAAATGAGACTGGGAAGTCCTCTCATCCAGGACGTCTGTTTCATTCTTTTTCCTTTACAGTTGCTGTTTCTTCACTTAGTACTTCCCCACACCTTCCCAATTTACCCCTTGTCTCCAAATCCCAGTTTCAGAATCCAAGAGAGACACTGTGGCCCAACATGGTTCAAGTGCTTATTTCAACCAAGTATCTGTTATTTATCATCCCAGAGTGTCTCCAGGTCCTCTACCATAACCTTATCTAGTCCACGGAGGAGGAATAACAAGAGTATAGATGATTTTTAGGGGTCAAGTTTGGAAAAAGGCATCCATTGCTTCTGCCTGTATGTCATTAGTGAGAATTAGTCATAGGCCCTCTAAGTGCAAGAGAGGCTAGGAAATATATTTTAGCTGTGTGCCCCAAAAGAGAATGGATAGATGGACAGATAGATAATGTTTTCTCTTTCATGGAGAAACAATGTGACTGCTGGTGAACAGCTTCATTGAAAAACATAATACAACTGCAGATATCTAGAGTTTCACTCCTCAAAGAGTGTGAGAGGAATGATTCTCAGACAACAGAAGGCAGGGAGTGGAGAACACCCCAATAGGGCACACTATTTGGGCATTAGACATAAGTTCAAGATATGAATCTGCTGCTTGCTAGCCTATCAGTTTACTATCCCTCTGGAACTGTAAGGCCCTCCTCTGTAAAGGGGAATCATATCACAAGGCCCTGTTCATCTGAAAGGGCCTTGTGAAGTTCCAGTGAGTGTGAAAATATGAAAATGTTTGTTCAGCTATAAATTCCTATATGCATCCAAAGTGTTATTGTTAGTTGTTGATATTTTTACAAAAAGGTCAGTATTTGTTTTGGAATGATATGGTTAAAGCCACACAACTAGTAAATGCCAGAACTGGGATTTGAGCTCTGTTAGTGTTGTGGCAAAGTCCCAGATGGTAAAGGTCACTCTAAATGTCCTCTCTAAAACTGGCATAGGAATAGCCCCTGCTGCTTACAGTTGTTGGGATATCAGGAATATAAAGCACTCATTACAGTACCTTGCATGTAATGAGCATTCCAATGTTAGTAGTTAGTTTTTCAAGTGAAAAGTTTCTTCTTTGGTGAGTTGTGTAATGTCCGTTTGCTCTGACACAGGCATGACCCTCCCAGCACAGAGGTGTGCACTGGATGCATTCAGAGCCAATGGAGATAATATTCTGATTGTCACCTCAGTCGCCGATGAAGGCATCGACATTGCTCAGTGCAATCTGGTCATCCTGTATGAGTATGTGGGCAATGTCATCAAAATGATCCAAACCAGAGGTGAGAGAAGCTGCGATGCAAGTCCCATGTGGCTCCCACTTTATTTTGTCTGGTGTTTGTCTATTATTTTGACCTTTTTCCTCCACTGAATGATGGTTGAGAATACAATCGATGGTACCCAGGACTCTGATATGTAGCCAAAAGGTGACTTGGTTGGTCTGGATTGGGTGTTTATAGTTGTGCCCCCTAATTTATACCCTATAGTGATTCTTGTTCATAACGATACTGCTTACTTGCCCAACACTGACATATTTGTGAAGGGATAATTCCAACTTGGTTTAAGACTTTGGCCAATGTAGATCTTTCATGGCTGTGGGACTGGTGACTCCCTGTGCTCCAGGGGAGATTCTTCAGAGTTCTGTCCCACCTGGACTAGACAATCTCCCAACTAGCCTACTTCCTTTTCCCTTTTTTCCAATTTCTACAAGAACAGCTGCCACATTAATTTTCCTGAAAAACGGCTCTGAGCATGGTACTTCCTATATAGAAACTCTAATGGTTCCTCGTTTCACTTAATGTTCAGGTTTTCAGAATCCAGTACCCACTCACCTTTCCAATATATTTCCCATTCTTCCCCTTCTTTCATTATCCATTTCAATCAGTCAGACTTTATAATTTGCTGTTGAAAGAATTGTTCGTGCACTGCTACTCTTCATTTGATCTCTTTCCCTGCTTCCATCTTACCTGACCCTACGTCCCCCAGCTGGAATAACCTCTTTTGAATTCCCATAGCCCTTCATATCTATCTTTGTTCTGGTGATTGTGAACATGTCTTCTCAATGCCTAAAAGGCTCTTGAGGGAGGATCTATTTATTATTCATCTTAGAGTGCTCAGTGTCATACGAAGGGTTCATATTGAATTATCTTTAAAGCAGCATTTCGAATACTAAGGCTGTACAATCACACTGTGCCACTGGAGACCCGAGAGAGCTAGCCTGAGGTGGGCTCCTGGCTTATCCACATGTTTAACATGCTGGTGAAAGCAGGACTCAGTGAACCAAAGTTGAATTTTAGGAATATCTCTATCCTTTTGTTAACGTGTTCTTGTAATGTATGAGTTTTAAGTACATTAAAATAAAATATTTATTTTATTTTAAACACCAAATAAAATATTTATTTTCTGTTAGGCAGAGGAAGAGCAAGAGATAGCAAATGCTACCTTCTGACTAGTAAAGCTGATGTAATTGAGAAAGAAAATATAAACATGTATAAGGAAGAAATGATGAATGACTCCATTTCAAGACTTCAGACATGGGATGAAACGGAATTTGAAAAAAAAGTAAGTCAAATTTTCAGCTGACCATAAATAATAGGGAACATGAACAGGGTTGGCGCCTTTTATCATATTGTTCAGAATGTTGTTAGAACAGTAAGTTTGTTTCTTGTCCCATGGTAAACATTAAATTTACTGGGTTTTGTTTTGTTCTGTTTTATTTGTGGTACTAGGGTTCAAACCTGGGGCTTTGTATGTGCTAGGGAAAGTGCTCCGCTACTGAGCTATGTACCTAGCGAAATCTTTTTTTTTTTGGTACTGGGGATTGAACTCAGGGGCACTCGACCACTGAGCCATATCCCCAGCCCTATTTTGTGTTTTATGTAGAGACAGGGTCTCACTGAGTTGCTCAGCACCTTGCCATTGCTGAGGCTGGCTTTGAACTCATGATTCCCCTGTCTCAGCCTCCCAAAGTGCTGGGATTACAGGTGTGCGCCACCATGCCTGGAGAAATCTGTTATTTTTTAGGATCAATGAGCTTAAAATATATTTTATTAGTGCTAATACCTGAAGTTCTGTTTTTCGCTCTAAAAGGCAAAATGAGCTATATTTTCTCTCAAGTCGACAGTTCGTGAGGACCACACCCTGACATTGCAAAACACAGCTCCTCCTTTGTTTCTTCCTCAAATCCAGAGTGTCAGAGAGGAGCTCCCAGGTCATTGAGCAGATGCCAGAATGCCTATGTGTAGATATGGACAATAACATGTACTGTGGAATGGCATATCTGTTCAGATCAGCCTCTTGGTAGAAACCCTCATTTTATTTTAATTTCCTTTGCACCACAGAAACATGAAATCAGATTGGAGAAAGTCAAGAAACAGCCATGCATGCATGCACGCTTACCCACACTTTCTCTAGACATTTTGTAGAGATTTTCATCTCAGGATCCCTGGAAGCACTGAATACTACAGAGCTGGGGAAGAGTTTGGACAACACTCCTTGGTTCAAATCCCAGTTTTGCCAGTTGCAGTGTGACCTCAGGCAGCTACCCTGTCTTTTAAATAATCAATCTCCTTATATGTAAAGGTGGGAAAATGATTTTTTTTTAAACTCCCAGTTTTAAAAAAAACTTAGTTTTTTTAAAACATAGTTTTGCTTTTTTTAACCTCAGTGGATAGAGTGAGGCTTCCTTTCCAACCCTGGGTGTGTGTAGGAGGCAGTCATGAGAACAAAATGAGAAGTATGTATTACTTAGCACAGTACCTAGTATAAAAATGTGCTCAAATAATGAGAGTTGTCACCAAATAGAGGTGTGAGGCATAGTTAAATTTCATTAAGATGAACTCAGTACACTAATTCCGCAGTGTCTATAATTGCAAAAAGTTCATAATCTCTGTGAAAGAAAAAATAGGTAGAAGCAATGGTCTAAAACAAGTTAACAGTTATTTTAGGACAAAATTACAACTTTATGTCAATGTTTACTCATTTTAAAAAAACATTTCTTTCTAAAGTTGGGAGACTAATATGTCTAAAACCCCCTTTTCTACATTTTCACTCTTAATTTTACTGACAGGGTTCTTGTTTCACTGAGCCAATAAGGGTTTTAAAATCCTATTCAGTTTTAATAACCATGGCAGAGTCACAGTCCACTTAAGACACTCATGTGACAGAAGCAATACAGTAAATGTCTGTTGAGAAAAGTGGAGACTGGACCAGATGTACACTCTTTTTTTTTTTTTTTTTGGTGGTAGCTAGCACACCAGGCCAAGGAGTCGGGTGAGGAGACACTCAGTGAAATACCTGTGGAATTGGGCTATTTGATATTTGGGGCTTATGTAACTCACACATAGAAGACGGGCAGAAATGGTAAAGAATGAGGGGGATTAGTGAGGCCCTAAGCAACTTATTGAGACCCTGTCTCAAAAAAAAAAAAAAAAAAAGCTGTGGATGAAGCAGCTTAGTGGTTAAACACCCCTGGTTTCAATCCCCGGTACCAATAAACAAAAACAAAAACAGAAACCCAGAACGAGTCCATTTAACGAGTGTAGCCAGGAGTTAATGGTAGCTGGTAATTGAGGCAGCTGGGAGCCTGGAGTCTTGGTGTCATTCTGCCCTATCACAGATGACCAGCCCAGTGGTCTGTTTAGAGGGGAAGGCTTTCCTTTCAAAGCTTAGTAGAACAAGGTAGGAAAATCTTATATCCTTAAAACTAAAAGGAATTGTGGTTCTTGGGGTGAGACTCCGTTTTGTGGAATTTAGGGATGGCTTAAGGTTGAATTCGTACACTCTGGTCCCTGAATTTCAGCTTTAACAGACAGAAGTTCTGCAGAAGAGAAAGAAAAAGTCTAGCTCTTCAGGGCAGTCTGCTGAGCGACTGTATATTTCCTTTCCCAGCACCTGGCTGCATTGTCCATGCTCTGTGGTGTATGGCCTGCCATCATTATAGCGCTGTGCCCCCTGTGGAATTCTCTGGTTACTGTGCAGCAACTTAACATGTAGACAGTCCAGAGGTACCCAAGAACTTATTTCCATGGTGGAAATTTCAGAATTTGGTCATGTTTCATTATAGAAGAATAAGGTATAAAGGGTGTTTTGAACTGTTCTGATTAAAGTGTTATCTGAAAACAGGAAAATGAGGAAAGCTACTTTCCCTTCCATGGAGCAAAGAACAGGATAGGACATAAAAAAAGTTCCTTTTGAATGAAGAATTTCCAACATGATGTGTTCCCATGACTGCCCACCGTCAGGGTTCCATAGTTTTGCTTTTTTTAACCTCAGTGGATAGAGTGAGGCTTCCTTTCCAACCCTGGGTGTGTGTGGGAGGAGGGACAGTACACCTCATACTTCATTCTTAGGTTGAACCACTTTACCCAGTTATTGATGTCTACTTAGTTTTAATACAGTTATAATAACTTTAACTTATTAGGACTTACATTTACTGCCAATAGTAACATTTAAAATACTTGAGATTATCAAATACTTGGTAATTTTACATATTTAGTTTAATTTTAGTATATAATTGAATACTGTCAGATATATGTGAATTTAAAAACAATTGAATGCTTAAAAGGAGGGTTTATATTTTTGCCCTCTCCTATCACATTCCCCTGACTCCTACCCTGCCTGAAGTAGTGATTAGAGCAAATCTGAAAAAAGGAAATTAAAACTGCTCATAGGGAAATATATAACAAGTCATCTAGGAATATTAATTCTAGAAATTTATCCAAAGCAAATAATGGAGTAAGTACATATAATGTACCAATTTTTCAGCAGTAAAACACTGGAATGAGCCAGATGCAGTGGCACATGTGTGTAATTTTAGCAGCTGGGGAGGCTGAGATAGGATCGTGAGTTCAAAGCCAGCCTCAGCAAAAGTGAGGCGCTAAGCAACTCAGTGAGACCCTGCCTCTAAATAAAATACAAAATAGGGCTGAGGATGTGGCTCAGTGGTCTAGTACCCCTGAGTTCAATCCCGGGTACCCAAAACAAAAACCAACACCAAAAAAACTGGATTGGAATTGGGCATAAACACATTTTATTTGTATAGAAACAAGATAATTTAAGTGGGATGAGGTGAACAGTGGAGGGGGGAAATCACATTTGATTCTTTTCTTTTTCTTTTACACACTCTTAGTTGTAGATGGACACAATATCTTTATTTTTATGTGGTGCTGAGGATCGAACCCAGTGCCTCATATGTACAAGGCAAGCGCTCCACCACTGAGCTACAACTCCAGCCCTTGATTGTTTTCTTAACTGATATTCCAGGTCTAAATTTTTAAAAAATATAAATCATATTTTATTTGAATTTGAAGTGCTGCAGGAATCAGTGGCCTCAATGTATGATCAGTAACCATTTAGATATAAGGAGGAGGGAGATTTTCATTCACGGTGATAACACTAACTGCGGCTCAGGCATGCGGAACACGGACTCTCCAAGCCCTGCAAATAAATACGTTACTTACATTAATAGGCCTCCCAGTGACCCATGCAGTAGAGCCTCTTATTTCACCATTTCCCAGGATGGAAACTGAGGCATAATGATCTGCAGTGCTAGTAGATCACATGGTTATTTAGTGGTGGATCTAGCAGTATCCATCTGTTCAACCACTACATTTACTGGCCAAACCAAAGAAGTTTGAAGCATAAATAAGGACAACTATGAAAATTTTACTATGAGATATAGATATAAGACAAAAGAAATGCCATGCCTTTGGAGGGAATGATTGAATATTTCAAAGCATTTACCTCAGATTCAGTATGTTTATCACAACCCATAAAGTAAAAAATGTGTTTTTAACATGATAAAATGGTTCATGAGCTTATATAGAATACATATATTTCTGGAAAAATAACTACTGAATAGGATTGCTCTACTCAAGAGCAAAAAAGTACATGCCACCATCCTTAACATTTCTATGGTTCTTAGCCTAAGGCTAGCCTGACAGACCAGGGATAACACTGATGGGCATTTCTTCTGTGCCAGGTAGTGCCAAGCAGTTGTAAACTAATATTACCTCTTGACAGTCCATGAGATGCTATCATTGCTCTCATCTTGCATTTCAGGAAACTGATGTACCTGCCCCAATTTGCATAGCTGGTTAAGTGGCAGGGATGAGATTTGCACCTAGGGTGTCTGGCTCCACCTGGAACCCCTGAATGTAGTCTGATACAGGGGAGGCAGCAAACACAGCCATGGAACAGGCAGATCCTTCCACAGATGACACGAAGGAAATCACCATGATTTCATGATGGATCAAGAATTTTTTTTCACCATTTTATTTAGAAAACTTCCCTTAGCCATTTATTTTAGGGTAGGTGTGCTGGTGACAAATTTTTAGTTTTCCTTCATCTGTGAATGTCTTGATTTCTCCTTCATATTTGAGGGATATATTTGATGAGTATAGGGAGGGTTTGGGGGAGATAATTCTTTCGGCATTTGAGAAATGTCATGCCACTTTCTTGTGTCCTCTGATGAGAAATCCACTATTGTTCAGATGGCTTTTTCCTGTAGGTAAGGTGGTGGTATTTTTTGATGGTAGTAGGACTGAACCCAGGGCCTTGCACATGCAATTCAAGTGCTCTGCTACTACTGAGCTACATCCCAGCCTGATAAGGTGCTATTTTTTAATGGCTGCTTTCAAGATCTTTTTCCTCTTCATTTTCAGAAGTTTATTTATGTGACTTGGAGTGAATTTTCTGACTTTTCTCATTTGAGGTTTGTTCAGCTTCTTGAACCTACAAATTTGTTGCTGGTTAAATTTGGGAAATGTTCAGCCATTATTTGAGTACTTTTAAAATCCTGTTCTGCTTTCTTTTCTGGGTGCTAGTGATATGGTTGTTAAAAAATTTTTTTTTAAAAATAGTTCTATATGTTCCTGAGGTTCATCCCCTTTGTCTATTTTCTTCCCATTTCCAGATTGGATAATTGTATTGTTCTGTCGTCCAGCTCACTGATTCTTTCCTTGGTCCCCTCCATTCTGTTGTTGGACTCGTCCATTGAGCTTTTTATTTCAGCTCTTGTGAGCCTTTGGTATCTCATGTTTGTTTCAGTAATGTTTAATTGCTCATGGAAGCATCTTTATTATGGCTGCTTCAAAATCTTTGCCACATAGTTCCAACGTTTATTGTATCAGTGCTGGATTCTGTTGACTGTTTCTTTATATTTAGTTTGAGATCTTCCTGTTTCTTGGTATGAAGAGTGATTTTTAATGAAATCATTTTTCATTACAATATAAAAAATGTCATTCTCATGCCGTGAGACTGGATCTTATTTAACCTGTTGTCTGGCTTTTTCTGATTGTGTTCTGGCTGGGGGATGTGGGGACATTAACTTATCACTGCTGTGTAGAGGTAGCCATCCAGGTCTCCTACTTAGCCTCTACCTTTGAGTTCTGCTTGTTGCTGTTGGCTAGAGGCGGGAGTAGTGTGGCCTCACTGACAC
>PVHX01008357.1:0-73091 GCA_004024805.1 Geosciurus inauris | reverse complement strand
TGTGTGGTTGAGCAATAGGCCCCCCGCCCTACCTACTATGGAAGTAGAGCAGTCATTGTCTAAGTTTTCTGACTGCTGGGCTGTCCTTTCCTGGTTCTCTGGCCAGAGGGAGACAGTCTGTTATTGAGACATTTTTGTCTGTACTCACAGGTGCTTATCAGCTTCTTCACGGCCAACTCTGGGGTTTATCAGTTGAAAGAAAAACTGAGGGAACTCACCACCACCTACTTCCTTGGGCGGGAGGCCCCTGGCTGATCTGCCTTCTGCTCTTCACCCTGCATAATCGTTTTACATATAACATCCAGGGTTCTTACTTGTACTTAGCCAAGGCTTAAATTTTGAATTAGAATAGTCATACTATGTAAACATTTAGTTTTTACTAGAATTCAATATTTTATGTGATTGAAGGGGAGAAAGAATATAGATAGCGGGGGTTGTTCTTTTTCTTCTGTCAAATTGGTTTATGCCTGATGTGGGGTATCATTATTCCTGATACAATCTATATTATATATCTATATTGGTTTCTAAAGTTTTGCCAGTCACTGACGTGTGAAACATGGTTCATATGATTATTTCATGAACATATTTAGTCCTTTTATGGGCAACTTTGAGGAAGAAATTGAAAGAATAATTGGAGGCCAGAGTTAAACACTGATTAATAGTCAAAAGAGCCAATAAAAATATCCATGTGATATTTATAAACAAAGCAGTACAAATAGATACTGTCTACTCACAGGTGTATATGAATGATTATATATGTACTTATGTGTGCATTTATTTATACATATGCTAGTTATACTCAGATTGTATTTATGAGGCTCTTTGTTTCTGGCACATAGGTTCACAGTATACAGATACATGATAAATTCATCAGAGACAGTCAACCCAAACCAAAACCTGTCCCTGATAAGGAAAATAAAAAGCTGCTTTGTGGAAAGTGTAAAACCTTGGCATGTTACACAGCTGATGTACGAGTGGTAGAGGTAAGAAGCCTTTTATAAGAGCACCTGGTTGTTTTTATCATAAGTTAAAGCTTATTATCTACTGGTGAAATATTTATATTAAAATTACTATTATTTGTTATCATTGCTATGGTTCATGTATTAAAAAATACAACATCTTATTCATGTGGTAGCTATAAAAGTTGATCTAGAAGTAGAGAATAGTGGTCACTGTAGATTAGGAAGGGTAGTGAGGAGGCTGGGTTAACGGGTACAAAATACAGTTAGGAGGTAATACATTCTGTTGTTCTACAGCATAGTAGGGTAGCTATAGTTTACAACAATTTATTAAATACTTCATAAAGAACAGACAAGAGGGGCTGGGATTGTAGCTCAGCGGTAGAACGCTTGCCTTGCATGCGTGAGGCCCTGGGTTCAATCCTCAGCACCATGTACAAAGCAATAAAATAAAGACATTGTGTCCATCTACAACTAAAAAAAAAAAAAAGAATAGACAAGAGGAGTTAAAAAGGTTTACAATGATAAATGCTTTAAGGAAATGAAAATGCAAACTACCCTAATTTGATAATTCAATACATGTGTACAACAGTGTATAATTATCTCAATGTGCCCCATTAACAGTTTTGTTAAGGTGAAAATTACTGCCTTTTAAATATTATGAAGCTCTACAGAATAATGATTGTGCTAAATATAGTGTAGTCTCAATCAGATCCTAGGATAAAGGATTTTAGTAGAGAATTTGTAGTTTAGCTAATAGTAAAGTACAGATACTAGTTTCTATAGTTTGAACAAATATACTATGGTTTGTAATATGTTGGCATTTATGGAAACTAGAATTTTCTAGGCTTCTTTGCAACTTTTCTCTAAGTCTAAAATTATCCCAAAGTAGAATTTTATTTAAAAATACTATTATGAAGCTTATGTAGTATAATCAAAAGCTGCTTACAAATTAATGGTAAAGTGGAAAAAAACTGGACACAAAACTATAAATGCTATTCTTTTTTTAAAAAAATATATATATTTTAGTTGTCAGTGGACCTTTATTTATATGCGGTGCTGAGAACTGAACCCTGTGCATTCACACATGGTAGGCAAACGCTCTACCACTGGGCTACATCCCCAGCCCAATAGGCTATTCTTATAGTTGCATAAAACAACAGTACCATGGGGTGGGGTGGGGTGGGGACTCCTACCTTTGTAAAGAATAAAAGATTAAAAGAAATATGCCAAAATGTTATATTCTGGTGATGAGTTTTCATTACTATGTTCTTCCTATGATTTTATTTTCTAAGCTTTATGGGATATGGAACACTTACAATGAAAACAAAATGTTCCTTTTCAAATGTGACACCTGCAAGCTATCCTTCTGTTTTTTATTGTTGTTTTTTCCCTTGTAAGTAAAGGGATGGGAAAAATCTCCAAAAACAGGGCTGGGGATGTGGCTCAGTAGTAGAGCACTTGCCGAGCATGTGTAAGGCACATGGATCTGAGTCTCAGCACCACACTTAAATAAATGAATAAAATAAAGGTCCATCAACAACTAAAAATATATATAAAAATAATTTAAAAAATCTCTAAAGACAAATATTGAGTATAACTTGCTGCTAATGGAGAGCAGGTGGAGTGGCTGGGCTAGTCAGGTGACAAATTATTACTTGAGAGTTCCTTTTGGTCTTCAGAAAGCTAAAATCTCATTGGCCCAACTGTTTGGGTGAGAAGCATATTATGAGTGACACTAAGTTCCCCTCCCTTTCTTCAGCTGTAAAAGGTCCTTTTAGCTTCAATTGATTTTTTAAATTTTTATTGACAATGGCCAGTTTAGTGTATTCTTGTAAGACTAGATGTTGGATCTGCATTTGTTTCTGTGCAGTTTACTGTAAAGTTGACTGTATGCGTGGCCTGTGGATATACTAGTCCATAGTGCTCTCTGGGGCACACTGATCTTTTGCTCTTCTTCCATGTGTCCTTCAGATTGTGCCTGTACTTTCATGGATTAATTTAACACTCTACAGATCTTCAACTGTGCCTTTTGTTTCTGAACTAAGAGTATGTACTTTTAGGAGCTAGATTTCCTGGAAATTTCTTAATCTTCCTTTTCATGAGGTAGCCAGTGTCACTTATTTGTAGCTCTGTCCCTGAGTATATTGAGATCAGGTAAATGGATCCTAATGTGGCCCTCAGATGACTCCATTATTTCCTTCTTTCCCAAACTGTAAAATAAGTGGGATTCCATCTGTTCATCTCAGATTATTGTGGAGTATTTTATTTTAAATCACAATTGTGAATTGCTTTTAAAATTCTCTGTATTGTTCCAATTGTTCATCTTAGACATGCCATTACACTGTGGTTGGAGATGCTTTTAAGGAGCGCTTTGTGAGTAAACTACACCCCAAACCGAAGAGCTATGGAGGTTTTGAGAAGAAAGCAAAGATATTCTGTGCCAAACAGAATTGCAGCCATGATTGGGGAATCCATGTGAAATATAAGGAATTTGAGATTCCAGTCATAAAAATTGAAAGTTTTGTGGTGGAAGATATTGCAACTGGAGTTCAGACAAGGTATTCAAAGTGGAAAGACTTTCATTTTGAGAAGATACAATTTGATGCTGCAGAAATACCCATATGATCTCAGGGTCTAAGTCTTTAACTACAGAGAATAGTAATTTTGAGTGAAGAAATTAACTCTGTGGGTGAATCATGGATTGCTTGTGCCTCTGTGAAGGTATTTTATGCAAGGCTTATACTGTATTGCATACTATCAGTTAACTTCACCTTCTGTTGGTTTTGAACAGTTGGTACTACATCATATATGCTAAACACAAGTGCATGGCAGCCCATGTTAAAAATCCCTATCCTTTTCAGAACCAACTGCCAGTGAACACAAAGTATCAACTCCATACACACTGAGATGAATAAATGAATGGGATGCTGAAAGGTTTTCCATACCCTCCAACTCCATTTCCTTAACCTATTGTAAACTGGCTTTTCCCCTTAATCTACTGTAATTATTCTTTCAAGGCTGCCAGTGACTGTGGTTGCCGAATCACATGGCCATTTCTTGGTCCTTTTGACTTCTTTGCTGCATTTGGCCCTGTTGCATTCTTTTCTTGAAAATTTCTCTTGGCTTCTGCCTTTCTGTTCTTTCCCAGTCTTTTTTATTGCTTCTTCTTTGCTGATACCTTAAGTGTGGATGATTCCAAGGGTTCAAAATTTACCTACACATGTACAAGTTACATATTCTCCTGTTTTCTTCATACCGACGTGTGGCATGGTAATCATAAAACTCTACAGCAGTCCACTTTGAGCGCTGAGGGCATATTAATGCTTCCTGAGAAGTTGTTTATTGAACCCTCTTGCTCCTTTAATTTGCTCTCTTAACTCATGCCATTCTCCCCTTTGAATAGTCATCTCAAGCCACTTTTCATTAATAATGATTGATGTTTATCACTCGGTTTATCTGCCCTTAGTTAAGCCCCTTGGATGCTACTGCTGAAGTGGTTTAATTTGGCTGTTCTGCTTTAAAAAATTAGAATACATACTCATTTGGCATTTCTGTGTCTCTTAGCAAGGTTTGCTGATGCTTCAGAGAGCTTAGTTTGGGGTTTTCTAGACATGGTGACAGTGCCTGGGTTTTAAAATTTTTATCAAGCCAAGGTATTTTGTGTTCAGTTCTGGGTAGGATCTACAGGAATTTCAGCATTGTCCTAAAACAGATTCAGATTGGTTGGCTATAGTTCATTATGACCATTCAGTGGCCTAAACAAAAATTCCAGAGAGCACAAGAGGTTAGTAGTATGTTCAACACATGTGACTACAAGACCTTTTCAAGTAACACCTATTTATATATAAAGGCTATCTGGAGACTACCCAGATGAACCCTGGAGATTAATGGGATAACACATTATGGCCACTTTACTTTCCATTTCAGCAGTAGTGCTGGCAAGTAGCCAGATAAACTTGTCAGTTACACACGTTCTTTGTAAAACAAGGATAACCCCAAACTGAAAGGGTCAGTGGAGAGCTTTTAATTAAAAGAATATAAGTACATAATATGTGCACACACACATATATAAGTAATTGCTTAACAATGGTTACTATAATAGTATTCTTAGATGCAATAAAAAGATTATTTAAATCAATTTGTTGAGAGCTGATTTTTTTCATTTTTCATTTTATTAGGCTCTTTATATGTAATTACTGTTCTTTGCTACTATTGTTTAAAAACTCCAATAGGACATATTAAACATCTACTAGAAATCTTTTTCAGAAGAGAAAAACTCTTTTACGCATTTAATTTAGATGGAAGGCAAATAGTCCTCTCTTCAGACTAAAGCTGAAACAAAAACTTAGAATTTCGTCATTCGACCTTTATATGGAATCAAGCCATTGCCAGGCACGGACCCGAGAACAGAGTAGGCACTTGGTTAATATGTACTGAATGAAGAAATAGGTAGGATTGGATTTCTTGATCAAAGGCTGCATTTGAGAGGCAGCCAGGGAGTCTTTTTCATGGGGATATTCCCAGTCCCCAGTACAGTGTCCTAGCAGGGTGTCTAGCCAGGTGTGTTTTTGTAAGTTCTTTAGGTCGTTCAGATACAATCTGTTCTACCACCATGGACCTTGTTTTCTCCACGGTTCCAGCCAGGGCCGACACTGACACTTTCACCCTGAAATGGAGTCTTCTTCAAAGGCATGATTATGCAACAAGGCCAGTAAACTGATTCCTGTACTTGAAACAGATTCTGCATTAAAAGAATTTTAAATAACAAAGCAGAAGCCAGTATTTCCTCAGTGCATCCTGTGGAACACAGTGCCGTGAGATTTTCCTGAAGAAAGCACCCTATGGTCTGTACCATTTGTTGCCACCCTTTCCCTCAGTGGCTTACAACACACACTATCATTGTCACCTTCAATTCTGTGCTAATAAGACCTATCTAACCCAGTGTCTCCCAAATATACTGACTCAAACTATAATGTCATGTATCAAGAAATAATGAAACTTGAGGACAGGGGAATGTGAATTTCCAGTGCGCATCCTCCCACAGAAACATCCATTTGACCAACTATCCACGCACAAAAATACTGTCATAAGAGCTAAGTTGGGGCTGGGGTTGTAGCTCAGTGGTAGAGCACTTGCCTAGCACCTGTGAGGCACTGGGTTCGATCCTCAGCACCACATAAACATAAAAATAAGTAAAATGAAGCTATGTGTCCATCAACTAAAAATAAATTAAAAAAAAAAAAGCTAAGGATACCAAGTGTGGCATTATAGCACCTAGATGCAGCACAGAAACGCAGATGTACTGAAAAGGCTAAGAACTGCTTTACATCGCCTATGCCACTTCTTCCTCAACCTTTGTGGCACAATGGGAGGGGAGGTACCCCAAGCTTGAGGGTAGGAGAATGAAGTGAGCACTGGCTTTGCCAGATGTGGAAAACCCTAAAAACTTTTAGCTCCATAAAAAAAAAAAAACAAACTTAGAATAAACAAGTTCAGAGAAGTTGCAGGATACAAAAATCACCGTAGAAATCAGTAGCATTTCTACACACTAAAAAAGAACTATCTAAAAATAAGAAAAAAATTCCATTTATAATGGGTACAAAACAGTGCTTAGAAATAAATTAAACTAAAAAGGTGAAACACCTATACACTAAAAACAAACACTGATGAAAGAACTGAAGATGGTATCAAAAAATGAAAAGATATATCATCGTCATTCAGAGGAAGAATTAATGTTAAAACGTTCACACTATATAAAGCAACCTGTGGATTCACTGCAATCCCTATCAAATTTCCAATGTTTTTCCCAGAAATGAAAAAAATCCTAAAATTTATGAGGAATCACAAAATAACTCCATATAATGATTCACCTTGAGCAAAAAGAATGGAGTAGGAGACATTACCTTGTCTGACTTCAAAATATACTACAAAGCTATAGCAATCAAAATAGCATGGTACTGGCATTAAAACAGACCAGTGGAAAAGAACAGACACCCAAGAAATGACACCACACATGTATGACCAATTGATTCCTGACAAAGGAGACAAGAACACACAATGGAGAATGGACAGTCTCTTCAATAATGGTGTTGGGAAAACAGTAGATCCACACAAAAAAGAATGAAATTAAATCCTTATTTCATACCACATACGAAAATCAACTTGAGATGGATTAAGGACTTCAACATAAGACCTGATATTGTAGATCATAGTAGATGAAAACACAGGGAAAAACTCCATGACATTGGTCTAGGTAATGATTTTTTTGGATATGACCCCAAAGAAAAAGCAACAAAAATTAAAAGAGACAAACAGGATTGCATCAAAATTAAAAAGCTTCTCCAGCCAGGGAAACAATAAAAAGACAACCTACAGAACGGGAGGAAATATTTGCAAACCATACATTTGATAAGTGGTTAATAATCAGAATATATAAAGAACTATATAACTCAATAACAAAAAGCTAAGTAATTAAATTAAAAAATGGGCAAAGTACCTGAATAAACAATTCTCAAAAGCAGCACATAAATTATCAATGTGGAAAAGAAAAAATGCTTAACAATATTATCAGGAAACTGCAAATTAAAACTATGTGATGTCACTTCAAACCTGTTACAATGGCCATGATCAAAAAGATGAAAGGTAAGTGTTGGTGAGGATTTGGAGGAAAGGGAACACTGCACACTGTTGACAGGAATGTGAATTAGTACAGCCATCACGGAAAACTGTATGGAGACCTCAAAAAACTAAAAATAGAATACTATATGATTCAGCAATCCCATTTCTGGGTATATACCCAAAGAAAATGAAATCAGTGTGTTAAGAGATATCTGTGCTCCTGTATTTACATTATTCACATTAGCCACAATATGGAATCAGCCTAAGTACCCATCAATGGATGAATGGATAAAGAAAATGTGATATATATTCATACACACATACACAATGGAATGCTATTCAGCCTTAAAAAATAAAATCCTAATATTTGCAACAATATGGATAGACCTGGAGGAAATTATGTTAAGAGAAATAAGTCAGTACAGCAAGATAAGTAGCACATAATCTTTCTTATATATGGAATCTCATGTAAAATTCAAAGAAGTAGAGAACAGAAAGGTAATTAACAAGGGTAGTTATTGGGCAGATGTCAAAGGATACAAAATTTCACTTGGGAGGAATAAGTGCAAGCGCTCCATTGTACAACATGGTGGTTATAATTAATATATTCTTGGAAATCACTAAGTATTCTCACTACAAAAAAATATGCAAGGTAATATATAGGCTAATAAGCTCTATTTATCCATTTTACAATGTTTACATATTTTAAAACATGTTGTACACACTAAACACATTAATTTTTACTTGTCAATTAAAAATTTTTAAGATACAAAGCAAAAAAAAAGAAAAGAAAAACCCAAAACACATTCCATATTAATCAATAACAGAAGCACTGGCTAGGTTGGAGCCAAGGCTCAGATCTTTAGCTCTGGTTCTCATGAGAGAGAGCCCCAAGGGCACAGGACAGCAGGCCCACAGCATGAGAGCATGAGAGCATGAGAGCATGAGAGGCGGTAGGCTAGCTTCCAGAAGGGGGAGAGAGAGAATTGACAAGGAATTTATACCTTTTCTACAAATTGCTAAAATCTGGAAGTCCCATACATTCCAAATGTCAACCCTTAGCCATTTAGAAAAATCTCTAATTTAGGATTTAGAAAATCAGCTTTGAAATCTTGGCACTTCTAATTGCTAGACCTGTGAATTGTTACTTAGCCTCCCTGATATGTATAATGGAACCACTAATACTTTTCCTATCCTATGATATTGCTATAACCTTATATCAAAATGTGAACTCATTATAAGATTAACTATATGGTGTCCTGGCATGAACTGAATGTTTGTTACCTCTCAAAATTCATATGTTGAAGCCCTAACCCCCACGGTAGTGTGGAAATAGCAATTCTTAAGAAAATAATTTAAACTTGATTAAGATTAAATGAAGTCATAAGGATGGGACTGTTAGCCTACATAATTAGTGTTCTTACAAAACACCAGAAAGCCAATTCTCTTTTTCTCCTCCTCCTGGTGCATATCAAGGAAAAGTCACCTATAAGTCTTGGCCTAGAAGTTCAAGAGAGTGATCACCATAAACTGAAGGAGCTAGAATCTTGACCTTCCAGGTTTCAGAACTAAGAATATCAGTTCCTGTTGATTTGTCACTCAGTCTGTGGTATTTTGTTATGGCTGCCCAAGCAGACTAAGACATGCTCTGAAATGGATTTAATGATGCAAATGAGCAAATAAAATTCAGGACACTAAAAAGCTGATTTGCCCACCATTCTCAACATCCTTGCTACTGTTACCAGGTACCATGCTACTCTTCCTTTCTCTGCTGCCCCCAAACAGGGCAGGCAATGCATTAGTTCCTCAACACTTCTATATCTGCACAGTCCAGAGGTATGTGTAGAAACAGGAGAACATGAAGGTCATTCAGACTTTAGGATGAAAGTGCTTTAAATATTGTAAAACTGAATTTCCAAGTCAACAAATTTTCCGTGAAAATATATTTAATCTTATTCAAATTAGAAATGTTCTATGTCTCCCAATCCATTTCCAAACAAAGGTCTCCTCTTGACAGATAAAATATTTTCTGAGGGAATATTTTTGAAAATAATACAAGAAAAAATTTTTCCTGTTATGTAGATCCATCAAAGGTACATCATCAAAAAATTCAATGTCTGACCTGTCCATGAGGCATCTAGATCATTCACTCTGAAGGGGAATCACAGTCACTACTATAATTTGAAGTGTGAGAAACTTCTTAACTACCTATGTCACTTAACACTGGTATAAACTGCAAGGAACAGGACCCTCAAGAGAAGGGTTTCACTGAGCAGAGGAAAACAGAGAAGCAATAGAAAGGTAGGAGGGAAAACAGGAAGACAACTTCTGAGAAGACTTGCTAGTGCTCAGCTGAAAATTAATAGGGAAGAGTAAAAAAATCAGTGTCACTGATTTAAAGACAGGCTGGTTCTCTTTCTGCACTACTGACCTTCCCATGATTACAGCTTCCAAATTCTAGAAAAAGATAAAAAGATTAACAGTAACAGAGAATGTAGAAACTTCTGGCTTTATGCCTCCAGGAATGGCACCCAAAGTGCAGTGCTTACTCGCTGTCTGCAAGGAAGCTTCTCCATTAGGGACCCAGCTGGCTGGGCTCCCCTGGGGTACAGCACCTTGTGCAAGTCTCCTAAGAAACAAGGACCTGCATGGCCATCTTGCGGATCATGTAGTTGAGGATGCCTCCGTTGTGGAAGTAAGTAAGCTCCACATCAGTGTCGAACCTCATGACAGCCTGGAAAGTCTTTCCGGTATCCAGCTGTGATGACAAAGAAGCAGAGAAGAATTGCTGAGGAAGAAGGTGAGACCTGTGTCCTGGGGATTCTGCCCAGCCTCCCTTTAGCCTCCCACTCAAGGTGTGGTTCACATTCCAGTGCATATGGGAACAGGAGGTCTCTGCCCCCATCCTGGACAGTGAATCAGAATTTGCATTTTGACAAGACCCTGGGAGATTTCTCTGTCTACTAAAAGCACTGAGAAGCACTGCACTGCAGAGTATAAATGATGGAAGTGAGAGGCAGCTGAGAACTAGAATAGCTTCCAAGGGCTGCAGCCACTAGTGACACTGGGATGGTATTTTCTAAACCTTCTCTGGGGGCTTCCTGTGGACAGAAGTGTCTCAGCAACAGAGGTTTCTTTGAGGTTGCCCCTTACCCAGCTACCTCCTCTACTTGGGTGCTAAATCACGCTGGGACCTTGGTGCTGGCACTTGCCCCTTACCTAGATATCTGCCATTATCACCTTGGGCTAATTAAAACCTGGGGCTGAGGATGAGGCTTGGAGAGGAGGTGAATGTATATGCTGAACATATTTTCATAGTACAAAGGATTTTTTAAAGATAATGTTAACATGTTGTATTTCTCAGCTTTCATCACTATTCTCAGTTGAGTGACAGAGATAAATGAGAGACAATGGGGCTGACTGGGGATAAGAAGCAGGATTGGAACTGATGATCATTCTATAAACAGAAATAAACAATAAATCAACAGGTTTGATTTATTGTTCTTTGCTATGTTGTGAAGGCAGGTGGGAAAGGTGCCAGCAGGACTCCGAGTCCAATGTAGTCCTGAGTGATTTTTATTTTTTTCTCTCCCAAATCCCATTAATTTCCTTCACATAAGATTGACTAAAAAGCCAGGTACAGTGGACGCGCTTGTAATCCCAGTGGCTCTGGAGGCTAAGGCAGAAGGATCACGGGTCCAAAGCCAGCCTCAGCAATGGCAAGGCGCTGAACAACTCAGTGAGACCCTGTCTCTACATAAAACACAAAATAGGGCTGGGGATGTGGCTCAGTAGTTGAGTTCCCCTGAATTCAATCCCAGGATTGGGTTACCACCACTACCCCCTGCCGCCAAAAAAAAAAGATTGACTAAAAGTGCCCTTCAAAGTGCCTTCCTAGTGTGGAGGTCTGGCTTACCTTGACCTGGACTTTCATTTGTGGTTTGAGGTTTTCTGGAATGACAATAGTGTATCGTTCCCGTCCGGTGAGGCCTAGGGTGTCTGCATTCTCACCAGGGAGATACTCAAGGGGGATCACCCCCATTCCCACCAGATTACTGCGGTGAATGCGCTCATAACTCTCTGCTAGAACAGCTTTGATTCCCTGATGAACAAAGAGAATACTTTGGACACAGTCCCATTTTTTTTTTTTTTTTAGGCACACAGAAACTTTTCAAAAGGCTTCTAAGTCAAACTGTTCTCACAGCTAAATTCTTTCTAACTACCTGTTAATATTTCACTTAAAGTATTCTAACATTAATTAGGAATACAGTAGCAAGTCATACCAGATTATCTACAGTGTAAGCACTAATATGAATTCTCTCATTCCACCCTCCACCAACATGGGACACAGCAGAAGCTACCACTCTGCCCCTTTATCCAGGTACTCAGTGATGGTATCTGAACCCATGTGGTCTGTAGCCACTGTGAGATCCAAGATCTCTTAGCAACTTCCATTATATCCAGAATACATACCATGAAACAACATAAAGAAAATTTATTCCCTGAATTTTATTATTATTATATGTGTAACAGCAGACACAGAAGGTTTAATTTAAAAAAAGCAACTTTCAGAATACATTACAAAATAAATGATTACTGCTTGTATATTTCCTGTTTCAAAGATGCAACTACAATGAATAAAGTCTTGACATTAAGCTTCCTATACAAAGAACATTTTTTTTTGATAAAGTGTAATTGGTCATATAGAGCAATAGTCAATAAAGCAGCGTACCTGACTGCTTTGAATTCCCCCCAAATTATTAGTAGTTGATGTTAATTATAATATTGAGGTACTCTCTCAGTATCTATCTACCTTTGAGACACCATATATCATACTCAGGGAGCTTATTAAAAACGTAGATTCTTGGATATTTCCCAAGGTCTACCAAATCAGAATCTCTTGCATATGGTGGGAGGGGCCAGTGATTTTCATGTGTTGGAGAACCATGGCTATGGAACGGTGGTTCTCCATTCAATTTCTTCTCCATGCTTGAAAAATCCAGGAGGATCCTAATGATCTGATTAATAGTCAAGAGCATAAGATTCATAAACCTCCATTTAATTACTTCTCCAAGAACAGTGGTTCTTAAACTCTGTTGTATATCAATCTCCAGGGAAGGCTTTTAAAATCCAGTGTCCAGGAGTTTGTTCTTACCAATTAAATGGGAATCTCTGGGGATGACATCTAAGACCAAGTGTTTAAAAAAAAAAAGTTACAGGTGTCTCCAAATTTGAGAACCACTGCTACAGAAGAAGGGAAGATTCTTTGAGACAGTAGCTATTTTGTAGAGATTTCTGTAGGCATGTATGTATTCTGGGGAAGTGGAAAGCCTTCTAAGTACAAGGTATCATACTCCTAGCTCTGGGTAAATGGCTGTGCACTAGGCACAGGAGGGCAGCTGTCTGTCTCTATCTGGGTAGGCACAGTGCAAGACTGAGTGGCCCAGTGTGGGCAACGAGGACTCAGAAGTAGAGACTCTCTGGTCCTCCTTTGGTGCTAGTTCTCTTCTTATCCCTTTACGAGATCTTAAGTTTCCCACTTGACTTCGTTGCCCAGTTCTCATTTTTGTTATCAGCTCTCAACCCCCTTTCTCTTTTTATAAAATTTCTCTGTTTCTTTTTAGCAGTTACCAGCAAAGTAAGGCCTTTGACCTATTACCAACTAATCACAGAACATTTTTTTCCCCTAAGAGCAAAATGATCAATAAAATAATAGGTGTGATGTTTGATGGCATTTGCAGAGGCCAGGATGTCTAGAGGGATATCTGCTGGCCAGCTACATTTTTTTACTGTAGTATGGATACTGACTGAGTGCTTCTCAAGTGCACTGATTTTCTTGTGCTATAAATTATTTAAAGATTATTATTAATTATTATTAAGATGAGCTAAGCCATTTTTATTCTATCCCGAGAATTAAAGCCAGCAGCACGGTTTTCCCCTCATTTCAGATCAAGCAAATACTCAAGAGGGAAAAGCCCTCTGCTTGGCCCATCCTATGCGGACATCTCAAACAGGTTGAACCCTGAACCAGCTGAAGGCTCTAGACAGCTCCTCTCTCTGAGATGAGAAGCAGACTTACATAAGCAGTGATAAGCAACTGTAAAATGTACACACTCCTATTTTTCCAAGAGACCTGGAGCCTGTTCTTGCCAAAACTACTTCTGAAAAAGCCCAGGCCCCTTGATGTTTCCCTTCTGTGAACTTCACAAGACAATACAATATCTCTGGCTTATTCCTTACATTTGACTGGGACAGTGGTCTTAAGTAGATTTTGGGTCCCCAAGCTCTGACAATGTTATAAAAACCATAAAACTTTTCCCTCTAGGGGCTGGGGTTATGGCGCAGTGGTGGCGTGCTTGCCTAGCACGCGGGAGGCACTGGGTTCGATCCTCAGCACCACATATAAATAATAAATGAATAAAATAAAGATCCATCAACAACTAAAAAAATAAAAAAAAAAAAACAAAAAAAAACAAAAAAACTTTTCCCTCTAAAAGCACAATCAAATAAAACTTCTGGATATAATGCCAGAGACTTGACAGACCTCCTCCCATTGATCTGTAGACATCTCCAAGAGACAGTGGCTGTCAGGGTATGAATGTCTCATTTAAGGGAACCAGTTCAACTTTGTTGAGAAGGGTAATAATAAATAAATAAATAAATCTAGATCCACCTAAAGCAAGAGGCAAATTACATGCTTTCAGAGCTTGCTCTTCCATGCCATCTTGGAAAGTAAACAAACTTTATTCCTGGGCATGTTCCCAGCTTCCCTTCTGGTTTGAAGGGGCAGCTACTTCCTGGAATATCTCTGCTTCATACTCACCAGCAGGAAGGGCCCCTTGGCAGCCCAGTCTCGGGAGCTACCTGAGCCATACTCTTTGCCAGCCAGAACAATCAGGGGAAGGCCTGCTTGCTGGTACCGCTCAGCAGCATCAAACACATCAAGCTGAAGGAGAGAAAAGGAAAGTTTTACAGAGGCAAAAAGCATGGTCACAGGCCCAATAAGCCCTGGAGTCAGGGTTGGAGGGGTCTGCGACAGCCAGGTCGTAAAGCCAGTGGAGAACTCAACCAAATTGCTATGTGGACTACAGCCCTCAAATAACTCAATCCATTTATTTCTACCAAACTGAATTTTATATTCTTTTGACTGAAATGCCTCATGTTGTCCAGTTTTCCAAAAAGAATTCAAATCCTAGGGCATCGGGGGAAAAAAGAAAACTAGATCAGATTTTGTTTTCCTTCTTCCATTGACTAAACCATTTAAAAACTCAAAAAGCACAGAATCCCACCTATGCCTCAGTTTTGACTCAATATCAGACCCAGACCTGGTTAGTTATGAAGGGGAGAAAACACTAGGTAACAGGCTCTATAATTACATAAAATGCCAATTTTTCTTACTTTCTATGTGCAAGTCAAGGGTAGAGATAGTAGAAACATGGACGGAAGCATGAATCAATAAAGGTCAGGGAAAGATTAGATAAGTTCATACATGAGAAACATCTTAAACAGATTTCTCACAGCAATCTGAATATTCTGCTAAGATGAGACTTCACTAAGACATCTAGTATTACAACTGGTGACTAAGTAATGAAACAATTATTCTTTTTCCTAGCTATGTAAGTCAGAAAATAAAATCCCTTAAAATGGAATGTTTCATTTGAAGGAGCTCAAGACAAGCATTTAAAACTCTAAATGGGCTTTCTACAAATTAACTTGGTGGACTGATGGAGCTATGGTTAATTTCACGGGGCATTACCTAAATCTGGGAAGATCCTGTATGTCATCTTCAGGTAAAGAGAACTCATGAACACAAAACACGTTACAAAAGCACTAAACACCTTCTTCTGCCTGGTCAAGACTAGGAAGAAACAACTTACCTACTATTTTCAGAGATATTAGTTTTGCATATTAAGAATGTGTTTTAAAAAGTGTTTAAAAGTGCTTTCAAAACTAGAAAAAAATGGGTGGGGGAGATAGCTCAGTAGTACAGCACTTGCCTAGCATGCATGAGGGCCTGTGTTCAACCCCTCTGCCACATTAAAAAACAAAACAAAACAAAAAACCTATGGCAAAACTGAGGATTCCATAGCAAAGCAGGTTATGTTACCCAAGAGCAGAGGTCTGGAATTCGAGTACCCTGATGCTTCATCTCCCATGCACTCTCCTTTCTCTTCTAAACAAGACATATGCAATTTCTTCTGTTACTGTGCAGTCTCTATGTACTGTTAAAACTGCTAGTTCTTGTTTCTCCATCTGTTATCAGTTCCCCACTTTGATCAAGAGGATCTGGTTCTCTTTACCACTGCCCTTGCTGCCATACAACCTCTCACTATAGTTATGCCATAAATTATGATAAGCAAGTATTTGTTGAGTACATTATTATGATCATACAAGTTCTGTTTGCAGTGAACCACATAATGTACTATGATTTCTTCTTGGCAATTCTGAAAACATTTCTATTGGAATTAGTCATTTTCTTTTTTTAGTGTGATCAATCTGTGTCTATACTCCTAACCACTAACTAATCCCTAAACATTCTGCATACAGCACAAATCATCTTTAATACATTCAAATATATCAGGCAATCCATGATTTAAAATGTTGGCATGGTGGAATCACTCCTGGAGCCCTTGGTCTGTTCTCATCTGGACTGACTGCTCTGGATGCTTGGTGTAGTCCTGTGACAGAGAAGCTTCCTTCCCCACCATCCTGGGGATTCTCTTCAGTCCTTTTTCCTGGATCCTGCATTTTCCCTCTTTTAGGTCAACTCCCTCATTTTGGTGGAACATATCCACCAGGCACCTTCCTGAGAGAAGGACTGAGGGACATTTTTTGAGCGTTTGGATCTCTGAATGTGTCAGTGCCCTCACTACACTTGGCTGGCAATAATCATTTTCCTCCATCCAAGTTTCCAGTGTTGCCATTAGAAGTCTCAAGCACTTCTGATCCCATCATTGCATGTAAGCTTGTTTTCCCTTTCCAGAAGTTTCTAGACTCTTCCTTATCTGTTTTCTTAATTTCACAATTATGTGAATTAGAGTGGGTCTTTGGAAATCATTTGGCTGGGTACTCAACCTTTCAATCTGGATTCTCAGATACTTTAGTAGGGGAAAATTTTTCCTTGTTATTTCTTTGATAATTCTTTCTATCTGGTTTGTTTCTTTTTTTGGTACCAGGGATTGAATTCAGGGGTACTCAACCACTGAGCCACATCCCCAACCCTACTTTTTTGTGTCTTATGTAGAGACAGGATCTCACTGAGTTGTTTAGTGCCTCCCCTTGCTGAGGCTGGCTTTGAACTCACAATTCTCCTATCTCAGCCTCCCAAAGTGCTGGGATTATAAGTGTGAGCCACCATGCCCGGCTTGGTTTGCTTCTTTTTAGTAAATATATTTAGTCAGATGTTGGGCCTCTCGAGTTCAGTTCTTAATTTTCTTCCATCTTCTAATTTTTTCTGTCATTCTGTTCTATATTCCAGGAGATTTTCTAAATTAATTACCTTTTCCCTTTTTGGGGTGACTATTTTGTTTTTAATTTAAAATGCTTTTGTCTTCTGACTGTTACTTTATAGTAATGGAAAATTAACACATCTCTCTGAAGAGGTGATTCTTTTTCTTAAAGTTTTCTACCTTTTGCAATGTCTGTTTCTCCATATCCCCCTTCTTTGTCTAGGCTGGTTTTTTAAGTTCAAATCTTGGTTCAAATGCCTGCTCATCCCTGATTCTGTGTCCTTATTTGAAATGAGGCACTAAGCATCTCACTAGAAGTTCTACATCATGGTAGGATCACTCTGACATAGTTTATTGTCCCCTGCCCCCATCTTTGCCCTTGGTCTCTTGGGTATTCCATCATTTGTATCTACCTTTTCCATGTCACAGTTTATGATCCCTGCCACTCATTAAACAAGCATCTGCTGGGCTAGTCCTGGTGAGGACCCAATTGTCTAGGAAGAAAGCATTTGCTGGACAAAAATACAGTCAGTTGTGAGTACAAAAGCATGTGGGATTAATCCTTGATTTTAACTGTTTTTCTACATTGCAACTTTAGAGAGTTATTTGACCTCTCTACACTCAGGTTCTTAATTCAAGTACACATAATTATGACATCTGCCTTAAGGGGTTGTTATGAGAGTTAAATAATATATGCACAGGCTTATAAGAGTACCTGAAATATAGCAAGTTCCATAGAAATCTTAGCTGCTATTATTTTTCAATAAGTTGGCAGAGTTATTTCTCAACCAGGTTAAATAGTTTTCAGGCAGTTTCACAGCATTTCCTGGGGAGGGAAGTGACACTGAGGACCCATAACCTGTGGCAGACACTATGCCAGGTTTTATATATCATTCCATTTCATCTTAAGCCTCAGAGTCATATGAGGTAAGCATTATTTCTACTTCACAGGTAAGAAAAGTGAAACTCAGAGAAGGAAACCACTGGCCAAAGGATCCACATCTCATATGAGGTGGTACAGGACTTAAGCCCAGCTCTATGTGGTTTAAGGTACAGGTCCCAGCTGCTCACAGGACCCACATTTGTAACACAATCCCAGCTGGAATATACCAACTCCAAATGGCTTCCCTGAGGACTCAGGACTGTAAGGGCCTCTGTATTCCTTTTCCTAGTAGATATAGTGCATTAAATGCTAGTAAGATCATATAGTGACCCTTCTTGAGAAATATTCTCTAATCTGAAATTTTCCCTTCAGTTAGATGAAATTTCACTCAAAGGTCCAACTCCCCAGAAACAAGACTTGGTTAAACCATGATGCAAAATCTCTACCTAAGAATCTCTATCAGTGACGAACTTCACACATAGGGGCACCTGGGATGAGGAACTATAGAAAGCCAGAGGCAGGATGGGGTTGGAAAGCAAAAATAAAACCAAAAGGAAAGTCACTGTAAATAACCAGCCTCCAAGAGTCCAATAAACACTGGTTTCTGAAGGAAGCAGAAGAGACGGTACTCACAGTTTCTCCAGAAGGAAGATGTATCGTCTGTGGTGCCTGCTTGTTCAAAAATTTGTTTAACAAGCGAATGTTGGCAAAGGTTCCCCGTGCCATGATAGCATCATTCCCCCGGCGGGAGCCATAGGAGTTGAATTCTCGAGGAGTTAGGCTAATAATGCAAGCAGGACAGGGGCTAGTTTAGTGAAGTGAGCCGAGATTGAACTTAGCTTACACCAAGAAAAGAAAATGCCATAAACCTGCCATTTCTCTAAGAACACTAAGAAGTGTTCTCCAAGGCGGAAGAGCTGCTGTTATAGCTTCAACTAGGGGCACAGTGACAATTCAGGTGGAGAGGGCAGAAATCAATATTCGCCTGGGGTTAACTCAGTGCCTTTTAGATCTGGATAGAAAAATTAGGAGGAATTCTAAAAAGAGTATTTATTTACTCAGTAGGGTAGTTTATAAAGTTTCATATAAGGTTAAAAAAAAAAGCTAACTTAAAATTAAGAAAATAGAAGCAAGAGAATAATCACAGTAGATTGTGATGGAGTCAAGGATGTAGGACAACAAAATACATTTCATAAACCAACCAGAAGTAGTTTCAAATGTGTACCCAAGTGATGAGGAACTCAATGCAAAAAGAAGCCACACACTGGCAACATAATTTACAACTTTTGTAAGACAAAAATCAAAACAGTGAAAAAGAGGAAGAACACCTATTTCTGGTCCCAGAACCAGACAAATATCCTATCTGTGGGAACCAACAGAAGGAAACTCTGTGATGTCAAGAACATTATCTTACAATTAACATAGTGAACAGCTCACCAGCTTGTTTTTAAAATATGAGGGGGTGGCTGGGCACAGTGACGCATACCTGTAATCCCTGTGGCTTGGGAGACTAAGGCAAGAGGGTTGCAAGTTCTAAGCCTTCCTTAGCAATACAGTGAGGCTCTAAGCAATTCAGCAAGACCCTGTCTCAAAATAAAAAATAAAAAGGGCTGGGGATGTGGCTCAGGGGTTAAGTGCTTCTGGGTTCAATCCCCAGTACCAAAACAAAAACAAAAAACATAAAACAAAATAAAACAACAACAACAACAAAAAAATCCACCAACCAAGAGGGTGGGTATGAATATTAACACGACTTATGGTAGCAGATTCAATTTATGATTGGGTGTCAGGAGCAGACACACTAGGAACCCCTGAAATCCTATTCAGTATGTTGTGGGTGTGTGCACTGTTAGAGGGGAGGCATTATATTTGCTTCTTTTCAACTCACTAAGGACTCCATGTGTCAAATGAGGTCAAGAATCACCACTAGAAAAAAAGTGAGTGGGATTCTATTTCTCAAATTTGCTCTGGGCCCATCCCTGAAAGAGTTGATTCTGGAGGAAGGGACAACAACCAGTAATTCTTTTTTTTTTTTTTTTTCAATATATTTATTTTATTTATTTATTTGTATGTGGTGCTGAGGATCGAACCCAGTGACTCACGCATGCAAGGCAAGCGCTCTACCACTGAGCCACAGCCCCAGCCCTCAGTAATTCTTATTTCCCTTGAAGATTCTCATAGTTAGATTTGGGAACCAGTGACCTCAGTTAATATCAGCATATTAGATGATAGGTAATACTGATATACTCCCTGTGAATATCAGTGTATGTCTACAGAACTGATGAATGGATGAATAAACTGCAAATTCCTGAAGCAGTTCTGTGCTTACAGAGGGCCAGCACTATAAGGACACAGCAAAAGCATTTTGGGTTATATCACTGTGGGCCTGCAGTATAAGCTGCATCCACCACTAGGTGGGGGCATATAAGACAGATGAGCCTAAAGCACACACTTGCTCAAAAAGGTTGCTTTCCCTTCCCACTGCTGGGATTCCTGTGCTATGAACAAACAGAAAAAGCAACTGGTTTTTCAGTTCCAGAGTTCAGTGAGAAACAAGACTCTGGTTCCACAGAGACCATGTAAAGAGAAACAATGGCTCTCTACATTTCATTTATTCCACTTTGGCCTTTAGTCTTCTCCACCTCACTCATACTTACCCTCTGTTAGTTAAGTAACGAGCAGCAGGGCTATTTCTTGCAATATTTCCAGCTGGAGAGATGTGGTCAGTTGTTACTGAATCTCCCAAATTTAACAGAACGTAGGCATCCACTATAGATTTAGGGGGCTGAAGATCCAAAGTCTAGCAAAGAATAGAACAAGTTGGTATTTACCCAGGTTTTCTCAAAAAGTCACCAGGTGAGATTCAACAGTAGGGGTCCAATGAACTGGACCAGAAGACAGCTCTATATAAATGCACAGAACATTTTAATTTTCTGGGTTTAAGCAAGGGTGATTAGAAAAAGTAATGTGAATTTACTCAAAACATTCATATCTTAACCTCAAAGAGAAGGCGAAGTATTGGCATGTCTGGGCAAAAGAAACAAGAATGTAGCTGCAAATGACATTCATTATTCTCACAGAACTGTTACCAAGGACAATTGGAATCCTGATTTCTCCCTTCCACTTCCACAGTGACCACTGGGGAGCGGGGCGTAAGATTTTAAACATGGTAGGCTCTGGGGATATTCTCTTGGAACAGTCTCTCACTTTGCGGGCCCTTGTCCTAGTAGCAGCTGTCACCAGTATGCAGAGCCACACAGAATCCTTGGGCAGAGAAACTATCACTACAGCCAAGTAGCCCAGCCTCCTAAAACACTCCCCAGCATTATCTACTTGAATGTACAAAGTTTTGTTTTTTTTCTCTTCCAGGGATTGAACCCAGGGGCACTCAACCACCGAGCCACATCCTAGGTCCTTTTCATTTTTTATTTTGAGGCAGGGTCTCACTAAGTTGCTGAGGGCTTTGCCAAATTGCTGAGGCTTGCTTTGAACTTGTGATCCTCCTGTCTAAGCCTCTGGAGCCACTGGGATTATAGGCATGCACCACTATGCCCAGCGTGATTGTACAAAGGTTTTCATGAAATGGGTAGTCAAGGCAAGAATATAGGATAGTGAAGTGGATTTTATAAGGACAGAAACCTTTTAAAGAACTTGTTTTGTTAAAAAAGTAAAAGTCATACCAGATTTTCAAAGAATGGTGGTGATTTAATGTATGTAGATTTGGGATTCCAGAAGTATAGCTTATCTGATGGGGCTCCTAAAGCATTCCAGCTTTCATTCACAGTCTTAAAAAAAGAAGAAAAAAAAAAAAGATACAAACAGATCTAATCATAATCTATTCCAGGGAAAATTTAAGTATGCAAACATAAAACATTTATGCTAAGAGGTATAGTAACAACCATTTTTATTCTAAATAGTCACAAAAGAGAGTTCCTTTATACCAAGATAATGTCAAGCTAACTTAAACATAAATAAGCTCAGAAATAGGAGGGCTATAAAATGGTAGAAATGGTCTTATCCCCTGAGATTTATACCCTTAGGTGACCTCCATGGGCTGATCTTATGACTTATTTCCAATAGTAGGTTATGAAGACATTTTGCCTTCTGCTTCTCTTGCTTGCTGGCTCTGATGGAAGCCAGCTACTATGCTGTGAACTGTGAAGAGACCCATGCAGAAGATGCTTCGGGAGGTCCCTAGTTGACAGGCAGTGGAGAATTGAGGACCTCAGTCTGATATTACACGAGTGGGCCTAAGTGGATCTTCCTCCAGAGACTGCAGCCTCAATGACATCTTTCTTGGAGTCCTGAAGGTACAGGTGCCCAGTGAAGCTGCACCTGTATTCCTAACCCAGAGAAACTAAGATAATAAACTTTGTTTTGATTTTCTAAGTTTTGGGGTAATTTGTTACCCCAACAGATAATGGGGTTACATCAACAGATAAGGAATAAATATAATTAAAGATAATTTATAAAAAACAATCCAGGTTGTACCAAAGGGGAAACTACTCTGAATATTTTTAGGAAGTAGACTTCCAGGTCACATGGACACTGAATAGCAAATGACAGTTGTGATGTTTTAAAAATGAACTGAATTCTTTTCACAAATCTATTAACTTGGGCCTTTGGAGAAACGCATTGAACCAGATGGTTGCCAAGCTTCCTAAAATCCAATGAGCAGCTTGTGGGAGGGTGTGAGGCCTCAACACCATTGTCCATTTCACTCCATGCCCAGACAGTCCTGCTCTCATTTCAGATCAGCCAGAAGCCTTGGGCAGCTTAACACAAAAAGCAGCAAAAGGACTAACATTCAATAATAACAGCGTTTGAGCCTTCACAAGTCTCTAAGGAAGGGAATAATAACCAAGAATCTCTGAAAATGATTCCTATTTCCAAAATGCACAGTTTTCTTAATTCAGCAGTTTGTTGCTTGTTCCTACTAAGGTTTTCTTTCTTTCTTTTTTTTAAACACCCACATAATGTATTGAGAGGTACACATTCAGCCCACTGATTCCACCTCAGTGATACAACACAGTGACCATCACGGTCCTCACCATAACTGACACACACCCCAGGGTGTCTGAGAAATGGATGGAGCTGAATCTGAGGCCTTTCTTTCTGAGACTGTCACACACTTGTCCATATCTGAGAAAAGCCAGGGAGTGTGAGGTTCACAGAAATATGAATCATGGAAGAAAACTGCCTGAGAATCACTTCCTCAGTTATCTGAAGAAATAATGGTTAATTTCAACACATACACCCATTAATTTCAAGGTCTGTAGATATGACATGAGGAGAGGCTTTCTCGTATATCCTTGGAGGGCAGCAAAGGGCCTTACCTCTATTTTCTGATAGACCTCCTTAAACATCCCAGGTATGACATACTGTCGCTCCACCGCCTGGATCTCATCTCGAGTGGGCCAAATATCTTTCAGAAATATCTGTTGTCCCTTTGCATTTGTCCCTGAGGAAAACATGTTTATCAATGAGAGACACCTCCTCTAATATCCTCGTTTCATTATTATATACAGTCAGGTCTCTTTCTTCTCAGTGGTTATTTTTGTTGGATCTTTTTTTTTTGGGGGGGTACCAGGGATTGAACTCAGGGGCACTAAGCCACATCCCCAGGCCTAGATTTTATTTTACTTGGAGACAGGGTCTCACTGAGTTGCTTAGCAGCTCACTATTGCTGAGGCTGGCTTTGAACCCGGGATCCTCCTGTGTCAGCTTCCTGAGCTGCTGAGATTACAGGCATGCGCCACTGCACCTGGCCTTCTTAGTGGTTATGTTTGCTCTGTAAAGTGTGTGAAGAGTGAATTAGTGAACCACTGCTCCTAGGGGAGATACAGGTTAGGGCCCTGAGAGCTTCTTGGCCACACTTTCATCAACCATCCATACATAAACTTGTTTTAGGTGTCCTCCTGTTTAAAGACATTTAATATACAGTTGGGCCACCATATCTGTGGGTTCTGCATCTGCTGATTCAACCAACAATGGGTTAGAAATACTCAAGAAAAAATTGCATCATGCTGTACATGTATAGATATTTTTCTTATCATTATTCTCTAAATAGTATAATATTTATAAGGCTATTTATATAGCACTTAACATTGTATTAGGCATAATAAGAAATCTAGAAGTGATTTGTGTAGGTTATATGAAAGTACTCTATCAATTCATTCAAGGCACTTGAGCACCTGCTGATTTTGGTATCCTCAGGGGTCCTGAAACCAATTCCCTGTGGACATTGAGTGGTGGGTCTGTTTTGTTAATTAACTTTGGATTTACAGTTGAACAGCACTGTAACTCATGCCTCAATAAAGCCCACTTCAACACAAGGTACACCACCACAGTCTTCTTGTGCTCAGAATATCAGACAGCATTTCACACTATGCTCAAAGGCCAGTTCAAAAAACCTTAAAAATGAGAAAAAATGGCACTAAGTAGACTGAAAAGGATACTTGTTCAGAGGGCAGAAGCTGATACAAGAAGGCAGAGTACAGTCTTACTGGACCTTAGCATGGGAGGTGTGTCGAGTGACTCAGAAGTTTTCAGTCCTGTGTGCATCTGTGAGTGGCATTAAAGCACCAGAAGTACTGACTAAAGGTTAAAATACATTTTAGTCGGTAGGCAAAATTGCATGTATACAGTCCACAAACAACGAGGATCACTTGTACTTCTGAAGTTATGATTTCCTAAAAATAAATCTAAGGGACAATGTTTGTGTATCATCTAATCTTCCTGGAATGCATTGAGAGGGTACAGTAAGCAAGAGGCCCACAGGAAAGGAGACAAAGCATCAGCTCTGAATTTTGAGAAGCTGAAGTATCTGGAATGTGCTCCTACAAAGAATATGTTAAAACAATGCCTATCATTAGAGTAAAGCAAGAGTGAGAAAGGGAGGAACTATAGAAGCAGGGAAAGCAAATCTCTGCTACTTTTAGTATTTATTTCCCTTTGCCACTTTTCGCCCACATTCATGTTTACTTCAGTATGTGTCTTATCTGTGTACTGGAGAATGCTGAAAATATTCTCCTTTTTGTCTTATCTCTAAAGGTTCTATGCTTCCTTTTTAATTAATAAAAGTAGCAACTTTCTTCCAATAATATTTTTTAATTCACTGGAAAAAAGTCATAAACGCAAAAACAAAACCTTACCCAATGGTTCTTTCTCAAAGTCAATCCTGATGGTCCCAGCAATTGCATATGCAATTACTAAGGGAGGAGACGCTAAATAGTTGGCCCGGGTGTTAGGGTGGACTCGACCCTCAAAGTTCCTGTTCCCAGATAGTACTCCAACAGCTACTAGGTCTCCCTATGTAAGACAAGAGGAAAAAATCAAGTCACAAAGAGGAAGAGATTGCCTAGTTCTCATCGTAGACCATTCAACAATAGTTCACATCATGAAGGTGTGGTCCTTTCACCTTCACCTGCTCCTCTTTGGCTACAGAGAGAAGGGTCCTTGGGAGCAGAGTTGTGCTCAGTGATCTCTGTTCATCAGAAAACACCAGGCAGGTCAGAGCACAATGTCCTGATCACTGCTGCCTGAGCTAAAGAACAGGTGCGGTACATAAGCTGATAGCTGAAGGGAGCCATGGTGACCTATGTAGACTCAACAGTGCCGGGGACAAAAGCCAATGCAATTTAGATTATTTATATGGAGACCTGTTTGACTTTGAACCAATTTTCAACAAAACTGCAGTCAGAACCAGCATGTACTGAGCACTTACTTAGGTGCCAGGCACTGGGCTAAATGTTTTATGTTCATTGTCATTTTAATTCTCACAACTCTATAAAATAGAAACTATCATCATCTCTAATTTATGGTTGTGGAAATGGAGGCACAAACAGGTTAACTTTGTTGGGGTCCCCCTGGCCAGGTATCAGTCTCCCTCCTCGGCCAGCCGGGGAGGAGGGGATCCCCGGGAGTCCCCGACAAACACGAACTGAGAAAGGTAAAGTCGCCTGGCACGTAATCACCACGCATAGCCAGGGAGTCTTGTCTCAAGCAAGAACTGTTTTATTGAGGGGAAGTTACAGCTTATATAGGGGAGGGGGTCCAGTGGTGTCCTGTTTCTAAGCTAGGAATGCGGAAGTGGGCTGTCCATGTGCAGCAGTATAGAGGCACTTAGCTAGGGGATCATGCACTGTCCATGAGCATGGAAACAGAGGTCAACCAATAGGGATGAGGTGATGTGGCTCTCTCAGGACAGCGTGGTCAGCCCTGAGCTGAGGGCTCAGCGCCATCTTGTGGCATGCCCCCACATTCTTAACCAGGGTTACAGAGCTAGTTATTTTAGTTTTAAAGACCAGACTCTTAACTATATCCCCCATTTCTATGGTTATATCCTGAAATTACCAGCATTTTTGTCACATTTTATATGGAAAAAAGTATAGCTCTGAATACTCACAGGCTCCTCTGTAATTACCTGAGTGATGGCTTCTACCACAGGTTCAGGTAAGGGTCCACTGTTGCCAATGCAGGTCATGCAGCCATAGCCCACCACATCAAACCTAGGAGTCAAAAGGGAAGCACAAAAAGAATCACTTTCAGTGAATCCCTTGCAGGCAGTACTTCCTGGAGACCATGGGTCACAAAGCAATAGGAGTGTTTGAGATTAAGTTTAGGAGTGCTATTTTTTAAAGCTTTCCTTCTAACTAATAACAAGGATGCAAATTATTCACAATTTCAAAACACTTAAATCCAGATATTCTACTTAATATTTCAATTTACTATTATTGTATAATCTCAAGGATTTTTGAATTTTATGAAATATCTAGAAAAAATATGTCATCTAAACCAGCAATAATATGGACACTGGAGAAACTGTATTTGACAACTAATTTTTCTCAAGAAATTATAATGTTTTTAGCTATGGTAAATAATTATTTTCATGCCAAAAGGCAAACTCTTAGTGGCAGAGCCACTGCTAGCCCATGGCATACCTCAATGCAAATAAAAAAAGATATACTCCTCCTCCAGGAGGGTGCAGCCCCACATCAGAGTAGCTTGGTTTCAACCCCAGTTTTATTCTCAGAGATCACCCCTGTATGATGAACAAGCAGCACAACTGCACAGGTGGGCCTTATTCAGTTGAAATGTCTGGGTTTAAATCTACCTACCAACTGATAAAAGACTATGCTACTGAATGGCATCAGATAAGCTCATGGCTATTACATGTAACACAGTAAAATACATGAGGAAAAGATACAATAAAAGCAATATGTAAAACAAAATACTCCCTCACCCAAGCTGAGACAGGTAAGGCATGACTCCACTTTCTCGCAGATAGTAAGTGACTACTCCACTTCCAGGAGACAGGCTGGTTTTGATGTAAGGCTTCACATTCAGGCCAGCATCCACAGCTTTCTTTGCTAATAATCCTGTAAAATGTAAGTACAAATAGGATGTGAGTGACTGCCTGCCCCATGTGTGGGGACTTAAGAGCCTGGATTTTCAGTCACACTCCCTGCCCCTGCCTGACAAGGTTTCCTTGGTGCTTGCATTCTGTGCCATTTCTGCTGCCTATCAGAAATTAAAAATTCACTAGCTCAACATTGTTTACACATTTGTAATAAAGTCAAAACTAGTCATGAAAGTAAAAAAAGAAATGTGTTTACTTTTGTTTTTTAAAGAAATAAACCCCAAACCACTTAGGAATATGTTACAAAATGATTTTTTTAATTTTTGGAGGAAGTATGATTTTTCTAATTAAGTTTGATTGGGATGAAAATTATAATTGGAAGGACTCTTTCTATGAATTGTATACTGGTTGGTGAGAAATATAGTGAGCCAAGAAGTAAAAATTTAGACTACAGATATTTCTCAAGAGCTCCTGGACCTTTGTTTGGACTTTGGACAAATACAGGGACTGTTACTGGAACACTGAGTACTCTCAAGTAAGTATCACAAAAGTAGAAAAGAAGTGAGGAGTTGGGGTGAGGGTGTAAAGGGACAAAGAGCTACAGATAAGTTGGTGATGTGTCTTAAGAAAAACTGGTTTGCTCCAGATAAGGAAAGCTTAGATGGCAAAAGATGAACTCTTTGACAAAGGCTTTCCTTATACCTATAAACAAATAACACTGACATTGGTCTGTGGACACAAAGGAAATTCTTGGACATGATTAAACATTTGGAAACTAAAGAGATCTTTTTTTTTTTTAAGTTTTTTTTTTTTTTAAATATTTCTTAGTTGTCAATGGACACAAATATCTTTATTTATTTTTATGTGGTGCTGAGGATCGAACCCAGTGCCTCACGCATGCAAGGCAAGCACTCCACCACTGAGCTACGATCCCAGCCCCTAAAGAGATCTTAATGTGAAACCCTGCATGTAAACATTAACTATTTAACCAGAATTGCATAACATGACAGGTACACTGAGTTTTATCAACAGCACCCTGTGCCCTAATTCAGATGCACTTGCCAATGCACCTACACAGTACTAAATTTCACTGGTCAGGGGTTTTACAGAGAACAAAGTCTGTGACATGACAACAGGCTCCTTCCTCTTCTAATGTCTAACACAGATTCTAGGCTTTAGAAAAAAATTCAGATTCCTTTGCTTTCCTCTACTGATTTTCTCTAAAGAGAAAGACTATCATACATCTTTGTTAAATACTTTGCTTTGGATGCTACTGTTGTACAGATATTTCTGGGCCAACAAATATCTTCATCTAGAAAGACAAAGTTTAGGGAACTATATGTACAACTGTTATGACCTTGGGTCGTGTCTTGCAAGATTTCCACTAGCATGTCCACATGACAGTGGGGAAGGACTCAAATGCACTTACCTGCTCCTAACATCACAGATGGATTACTGGTGTTTGTACAGCTAGTAATGGCAGCAATTACCACAGAACCATGAGCAAGGGTGAATTCACTATTATTGTACATAAATGTTTTCTGGTCATTATGATGGTCTGCAGCAACTTGGAATCCTTTAAATCCTTGCTACAGAAAGGAAAAAATATGTATTATATATAGGAAGAAAAAATGTAAGCAATATAGTTTTTACTATAGGAAGAAAACATACTGCCAGAAGTTCTCACTTTGGAAGAGGGAACCGGTAGTCACAATTTTAAAGGCCAGTTATTAACAACAACAACAAAACCCTCTGCCAGTAAACTATGAAATACCAGAGAAAAATTAAGCTTCTCTACATTCTTTTCAAATCTTTACAAAAAGCAGCCCTAATTCCTGAATTTTACTCTGCATTAAAATCAGTAATGATTATTCTCTTCCCTCTTCAAAAATGAGAATGCTAAACAGGCGCAGTGGTACCCGCATGCAATTGCAACAACTTGAGAGGCTGAGGCAGGAGGATCACAAGTTTGAGGCCAGTCTGGGCAACTTGGCAAGACCCTGTGTCAAAATCAAACAATAAAAAGGGCTGGGGATGTAGCTCAGTGGTGGAGTACCCGTGGGTTCAATACCCAGTACTGCCAATAGATAGATAGATAGATAGATAGATACATACATACATACATACATACATACATAAAATTACAATTTTAGTTCAAAGTTGTTCTACATAGAACTCTAAGATATTATTGTATGGTTTAATGGATATGGACTGACTGAAGCTACTAATTCTAACCTTAGAGAAATTTAGAAAAGGTTTCATTTTGGCCAGATTCAACTTACTATGATTAATATTGGATAATGGATCTGAACATCTTGTATAAAGCTGACGTCCCATGGATAAAATCTATCACACATCTTATTCATTTGGGAAGTGCTGCTAGGTATTTTGTGTGATACTAAAGTAACCTGTAGTCTATTAAGGGAAATCACACACGCAAACAAAACATCAACAGTGTGAGTTAAAGAATGTTAAGTCTTGGGGTAGGGGACATAGTTCAGTTGGTAGAGTGCTTGCCTTGCATGCACAAGGACCTGGGTTCAATCCCCAGCACCGAGAGAAAAAAAAAGAATATGAGGTCTCATCAAAGGGATTCCAGTCATGAGATGCCGAGGCCACACTGTAGAGGAGCTAGTGCCTAAACTGAGCCTCATGGAGCCAACAGAATAGGATGTGACGGGATGGAGAAGACAAGTAGGCAGGAGTGACAGGAACAAAAGTAGCAAGGCCTGAAAGCCTGGCTGAGTAGTGAAGAATGTGGTGAATCAAGTAAAAAGTAAACATGCTTAAAAATGAGTGTTGTGCTGTGTTGACAGATGGGCACATGCTCTAAGGAAGCTGTGTGGTCATGGCTAATGGGGGACTCATTAAGGATTTTAGGATCGAGAAGAAACATTCTCAGCATTGAGCTTTAGGAAGAATCACCACCGAGTCACGTAAAAGTTGGGGCACTGAGAAGCAAGGCACAGGGCAGCGTTGGAAGGCCCCTACCTTGGCTCCAAGGCAGCTCTCAAAGTCCTTTTTCATGTCAGACACGGCAACTTTGTCCTGAGGCCTCTTGGGTCCACTGCAGCAAGGTACTACTGTTTTTAAATCTAATTCCACAACCTGTTCACCCAAGTGAAAAGGAATTATAGAATTCACATTATACCCACAAAGGAGAAACACAAGCCATGACAGAAAAATTTAAAACCTCACAATAAGTAAGCAAATAAACAAGCAAAACTACCACATTCCAAATAAAGGAAAGAGGAAACATGTTTGGTGGAAGGTGCTCTCATACCTGAGTGAAGTCTGGGTCTTGAGAGCAGTTGCTGAAATCTCGAAACATTCCTACAGACTGAAGATACTTTTTAATGTGCTTGACTTTGTTTTCATCCCGACCTAAATGACATTAGAGTACAAAGAAGCACATGTTGATACTTCTGTTAAATGCTGTTAACATTTCCAGCATCAGTCACATAACTAACATGTTTCATGTACACACATCTCTGCTGATCTTTCAGCTTTCAAGCTCATAGTGTGACCCTCTGGCTGATGCTGCTTTTTATTAGGGGCCATTAACTGTTCCTGTTCCGACCACACTATTTTCTGGGAAGGATACTGTTTCTACCCACAGATACTCCTCCTCTTTTTGGCCCTTAATTAGGAGAATTATAAGCCTGAGCTAATTGTCAAAGTACACCTACATATCTATCTTCAACTGGCCATGAAAACTCTTGGCACACGACATTACTACTGTTAAAATAATTATCCAACCCATCACTTCCTGATATTAAACACTTTCTGTGTGCTTGACACCGTATGATAAATGGCCTAAATGCA
Source organism: Geosciurus inauris (assembly GCA_004024805.1). Classification (NCBI taxonomy): domain Eukaryota; kingdom Metazoa; phylum Chordata; class Mammalia; order Rodentia; family Sciuridae; genus Geosciurus; species Geosciurus inauris. The sequence continues at coordinate 41,993 of PVHX01008357.1, read as the reverse complement.
TTATTTCATACTCTAATCCTTTATCTTGACTTTATGAGACAAATACTATTATTCTTCTTTTTAAAGATGAGGAAACGGTGGCTCAAGAAGATTAGGTAACTGTTCTGTGGAACACAGCTAGTAAATGGCAGAACCAGGATTTGAACCTGAGTTTGCTTCCAAAGTCCCAAGTCTTAACTCATGGTGCTGTCATCAGGAATACAACTCTGAACCTTCTGCTCTTTAATTCTAGTATAGGAGATACTAGTATAGGAGATAACAGAATTCATAAAGTATGCCCAATGGATATGCTATCTACCCATCTCTCTGATACTTAAATGAGACTAAAAGCTTGACCTGACCATAGATCAGAATTTATCTGTATTAACTGAATTGTAAAGATCATCAGCTTTCATCACAGACCTCATAAAAGATGGCTGTATGAGCTTCATTAACATATTTATCATGGCCTGTTGGCAAACTTATTGTTCATTACATCCCATGCCATCTTCTTCATGAACATGAACAAGAGAAATTTCTCTTAGGGTTTAGAAAGAGAGAAAGGGTCTCATTCTTCTGAAGCAGTATTCTTACTTCAATTTAACAGTATCACAAATTTGGCACTGGGTCACCAGCAGTACTGCAGAAAATGAACCCTACCTCTGAATAGATTTGCAGCTTTTCTCCCCTTTCCAGTCACTGTCCCTTCCCTTCTCTTCTTTAGGCTAATGCTCTCTATTATTTATTCTGTTCCTTTATTACTACATCTTTTTCACTTCAAATCCTTTGGGGAACAAGGATATTAATTCCAATATATTTAATTAAATACTTTTAAAAATAAATGTTATTCATCATAACCTTTACTACTTCCAGAGGAATTTCCTCAGGCTATGGAAGATATGGGTTTATTAGGATTCTCACAAATCCCTTCCCATGGGTTGCCTCCCCACTTTACTCAGATATCTGTTCAAATGTGAGCTCCATCAGCACTTTTCTGACTTTCCTATAGAAAAAGCACTCTTAAGCACTCTGACCACTTCCCAGCTTTCTTCTTTACTGTCATACTTTTGTATCTGTTTACTTGTTTGCTTTATTCCTCCCTCACAGGAACATAAGCTGTATGAAAGCAGGGTTTTATTTATCTTGTCCACTGCTGCATGTCTGGGATCTAGACCTGACACCGACTGCAGAAAATGAGTAACAGAATGAACAGTGAACATCTTTTTTTTTTTTTTGTATTGAAGATTGAATTCACTTTACCACTGAGCCACATCCCCAGCCATTTTTAAAATTTTTAAATTTGAGACAGGGTCTCACTAAGTTGCTAAGGGACTCGATAAATTGCTGAGGCTTGACTGAACTTGTGATCTTCTGCAGCTTTGCAAGCCTCTGGGATTACAGGTGTAAGCCACCATACCTGGTGAGAACTTATTTTTAAAAAGGCTTTCTCAAAGAAAAAGTCAAATGTCTAAGCAAATTTATACCAAGTTAAAGATCCACTGATATAAAATACCTTCTTAGGCAGTCTCTCATTTCACTTTTTGGACAACATGAGATGGGCACTGCCGAGTGAGGACCCTGTTTGGAGCCAGACAGCTGCAGGCTGGGATTCCAACTGTTATTTATTAGCCTTAGGTGATAACATTTCTCTGATCATCATTTTCTCTCCTACTATTTAACTAATCCATCTCCCCTTATGGACATGTGAAGAGGAAGTCAGCAAACACATGCCAAGTCCCCGGTCTACAACAGCTACATTACTAACATAACTCATTTATGTTAGAAACTAGTTACAGAAAACCCAGTACAAATATCCAGGTTTCTGGAGCACCAGAGTTCTTCCTATGGGCAGTACTGTCTCTACCTTGTACCTCCTTAAATCCCAACAACCCATCTTGACTTCACAGAGTGCAAAAATGCTGTGTAAGTCTAAGCTAAGAGCATTATGAGGGGCAGAGGAAGAAGGCAGAACTCAGATTCTCAGTGCTCCATGCAACTTTAACAAGGAGCTCTCTACTTTCACAGTCCTCAACTTACCTGTCTGCACCAGGTACTTGATACTAACTTCATCGACTGGGAAAAAAGCAGCTGTTGCTCCATACTCTGGACACATATTCGCGATTGTAGCTCGATCAGCAATAGACAACTGGGCTACTCCTGGCCCAAAGAACTCGACAAATTTGCCCACAACCCCAACCTGGCGGAGGTGCTAAGTAGTGGAAACAACAGAAATGTTTGAGACTTGATAGCCTACATTTAAAATGCAGAACTGTCACCTTGTAATTCTTTACATTCCCTTATTACTTGTACACACAAGTAATAAATTATCCTAACATATTTTAGATTATTTTAAAAAACAAAATGTAACAAGCATTGCCATTTAAATACAACATGACATCCTGGACTGGATCCTAGAACAGCAAAAGGACATTAGTGAAAAACCTAGAGAAGTCTGGCTAAAAGTGCCATACCAACGTTAACTTCTTAGCTTTGAAAAATATGCCATGGCTAAGTAACTTTTATAGGAGAAGCTGGGAGAAAGGTAACAGGGACTCTCTATATTATCTTGCCACCAACTCTCCTGTAAATCTAAGATTATACCAAAATAGTTATAGCCAAAATTACAAATAACATTTAGAAACTTTTTTTTAAAATGAGAAGCACTCTTTAGATCACTATAAGTGCCAAATGTTAAAAAATTAAATTCTTCCAATCTAAATAAATCTAAATTATTATGCAATCATACTAGTTGAATAAGTAAATGACTTATTTTCAAAAGTATAATGCATAAAAATTATGCAACAAGTTGAATGTAACATCAACAACAAAAATATAGTCTGACCCTATCTTCCCACACAAGCTATCAGCCAGGTGCAAGGCTCTGGGACTGCTGGAGCTTTACACAAAGCCAGTTTCACAGAACATAGACAATCTCATAAAAAAGCTCTTTTGATTATGTGGATTCTGACAAATTTTGTGGGCAAGTCCTATATTATTCCATGTTTGAAAAACAGTGTGTAAATATTTGTGATAAGCAATAAGCTATAGTGTTCAATAAACGCAATTCCAAATTCCACAAAGTTAAATCAAAGAGAAACTTTTTTGTTTTTTCCTTTTCTTTTCTATTGTTTTTTTTTTTTTTTTGCCCCTTTACAGTGTGGTGCCTATACGAAAGAAGTGAATCATACACACTACAAACAGATGGTTTCTTACAAAAGTTTAAGGAAAAAACATCCTAATATTTTCTAACCTGGAAAACTATCTGTTATAATGATATAACTTATAATACAGATAAGTTAATTTTAAACCTCAAACACTGCATGGATATAATTTGCTATTTACATATGAAGAAAAACCATGTGGAGAAAATGTAGCCAAAGTATTAAGATATGCATGGGAATAATTCTCCCAACTGCAGGATAATGATTATTTCTAGGAATGGGAAGGGGGGTTTAGTCATAAACATTATATATTTACTTCTTTAAAAACAGTCATGATGCAAATATGCAAAATATTATCATCTATTAAATCTAAGAGGTGGACATATAAATATTTTAATTGCTGCATATTTAAACTATGTCACAATTTTTAAAATTAAGAAAAATATCTGCGCAGCTAAAGAAGAGTAAAATGCACATAATCATCTACATCACAGAATACTATTATCTCATCTCCTTTTAAGACTACCCATGTATTGTTTCCTAGCATTTCCAGAGAGACTCCACTATGTATCTCTTCCCTGTTTGTCACTGAATTACCTTGGTAATAGTGAGCACGATGTCAGTGGATGTTACCAGAGCTTGGGGCTTTCCCATCAACCTGTAGCCAATCACCTGGGGAAGCACCATGCTGATTGGCTGACCCAGCATGACAGCTTCAGCTTCAATACCACCCACACCTGCAACAAACAGCATGGTCAGAAAAATGCTTCCATTATTTTTCATTGTATCCCTCAGCTATCAATTCAATAAAACGCAATTATAACGTTTAACTGGTAGAGCTATAGTTCCATAAGAAGCCATTATTCTTTGGATTTTCCAATATGCAATCGTTTACAGCTATTTGTTAAAATATGCTCCTCACCAGTAGCTCTTATCAGTATCCCCCAAAGCCATACCCAATGGCGGGCAGGGTTTAGGAGTCTCTTGTTTTTTTGTGTGTGTATGAGGGAGTTACTGGAGACTGAACCTGGGGCTTCAATGCCAGACAAGCCCTTTACTATTGAGCTACACCTCTAGTCCTTTATTATCTTATTTTGAGACAAGGTCTCATTAAGCTGTTGAGCCTAGTCTTGAACTTGTGATCCTCCTACTTCAGCCTCCCAAGACGCTGGGATTATAGGTTTGTGTCACTGTGCCTGGCAGGTGTCTCCGTTTTTTAACAAATACCTCAGTTGATTTTTTTTTTTTTTTTGGTACTGGCGATTGAACTCACAGGTACTCTACCACTGAGCCACATCCCCCAGCCCTATTTTGTATTTTATGTAGAGATAGGATCTCACTGAGTTGCTTAGTGCTTTGCCGTTGCTGAGGCTGGCTTTGAACTCATGATTCTCCTATCTCAGCCTCCCCAAGTGCCGGGATTACAGGCGTGTGCCATCGCGCCCGGCTTCAGGTGATTTTTACTTATACAAAGTGTCCCTAACCTCTTATTCCAGTTTATTTCTCCAAACATAATCTGAGTTCCTGTTAGATGCAAGGCACTTTTCTGGGCACTGGAAATACAACAGTGAACAAAAACAATTCTCCTATACTTGTGATCATGCAAATACATGCCACTGAGATTTAACTGCAGTGAAGTGAATTAAAGTACATGCTCCAGAAGAGTACATATGGAAAAGGAACATGGAAGAACACTTACCCCAACCAAGAACACCCAAACCATCAATCATAGTAGTGTGTGAATCTGTGCCCACGAGACTATCTGGGTAATAATATCCATCCTGATCAAACACCACTCTTGCCAAGTACTCCAAATTCACCTGGTGGATGATTCCTGAACCAGGGGGAATAATCCGCATGTTGCGAAAAGCCTGAGAACCCCACTGGGATTGAAGAGAAAGAACATTGTGAATACGGACATAATTCCACTCCACCCAGTCTGAACACCTCTCTTATACCCCACAAACAGGAAACCAAACAATGAAACCAAACTGTGCCCATACCTTTAAAAATTCAAATCGTTCTCTATTTCTTTCAAATTCTAGGTCCTGATTCTTCTGTAAACTGTCAGCCCTGTCAGAGAAAAAACTAAATGTATAAATTTCAAGGCTTAAAATATTACAGTTCAAATTTATTGGTGATAAATGAACAAAAGGGCAATTGCATTTGCAGGCTTGCTGGGTAGCATTATAAATTTCACTTATTTTATTTATTTATTTTTTCATACCAGGGATTGAATCCAGTGATGCTTAGCCACTAAGCCACATCTCCAGCCCTTTCTATTTTTTATTTTGAGATAGGGTCTCACTAAGTTGCTTAGGGCCTTGCTAAGTTGCTGGGGCTGGCCTCTAACTTGTGATCCTCCTGCCTCAGCCTTCTACATCACCAGGATTACAGGCGTGTACCACCCTGCCCAGATATAAACTTCACTCTTGATGATCTGGAAAAGGAGAAGTAAACAGCAAAAGTAAACTATTATGGTTTATATACGAGGTGCCTCCAAAAGCTCATGTGTGAGACAATGCAAGAAGATTTAAAGGTAAAATCACTGGGTTACAAGAGCCTTAACCCAACCACTAAATTAATCCCCTCACAGGGATTAACTGAGTGGTACCTATAGGCAGGTAGGGTGTGGCTGGAGGAAGTGTGTCCCTGGGGGCATGCCTTTGGGTTATATATTTTGTCTTGGTGGAGCAGAGCTCTCTCTGCTTCCTGGTGTTTGTATCTTCAGCCACTCCCCTCCACCACACTCTTTCGCCATGATGTTCTGCCTCACCTCAAACCCCAAGGAATGGAGCCTGCTGTCTATGGACTGAGACCTCTGAAATTGAGACCCCAGATGAACTTTTCCTCCTCTAAGATTGTTCCTGTCAGGTCTTTTGGTCACAGCAGGAAAAAAAAAAAGCTGACTGAAGCAGCAAACAGCAATTATTTGGTTCAAGTGATCCTATAATGCACTTAAGCATGGTGGATAGAAAACTTGAAATGAATTCAGTTTAAAACTAATCATAAAGTTTGACTCTGAGGAACAAACTGAAGACATTTCTTGACAACAGTGGAGTAGACATTTCTTGACAACAATGGAGTAGACATTTGAGGAACCCTGTGTCTGTACCTGCTTCCCACCCATGACCACTTTTCTGGGCTGAGCAGTGTCAAGTCTGCACCCATGTGTATGTTGGGAGATGGTGCCAGGTGTCCTCAGTTGACATGATTTTCCAGGAAATTTTATTATCAAACTGCATTGTTTTAGGCCAGGTAGAATAAGTCATTTCATAACTCGTTTTAGCACAAGAGAAGGCACTCATAATTTGATTATCACAGATTCAAGAAACACAGTAGTTATTAAGACCAAAGTCAGACTTCATAAGTTAACATAATTGTTAATGTTTACTGATATTACATGCTTCAGGATCCAGATCAAGTGACACTCCTTTGGACAACTATGACTCTTCAGTCAGGATGATATGCCCCTTCTCTCTGGTGACTTCTGTGTTAAAAGTGTGTGTTCACAGCTGGGCGCGGTGGCGCACGCCTGTAATCCCAGCACTTTGGGAGGCTGAGATAGGAGACTCGTGAGTTCAAAGCCAGCCTCAGCAACAGCGAGGCACTAAGCAATTCCGTGAGACCCTGTCTCTACATAAAACACAAAATAGGGGTGGGGATGTGGCTCAGTGGTCAAGTACCCCTGAGTTCAATCCCCAGTACCAAAAAAAAGGGTGTGTGTTCACTTACTCTCTTTTGTCTTAAACTAACCTGTTTCTTGAAAAAATACTGACTTGTGGTATGTCCATTAAATTGATTTAATTTAAAAAACCCACAAACTCCCCTGACATCTCATAGCAGCAACAGGACTGGAAGGGAAATATCTACCTCAGAAAATGTTGGGTACATCTATCTGATACATGCAACATATTCACAGGATGAGCAGAGGCCAGAAACACTTAGACTGTTGTATGATATGGTAATTCCAGGTACTAAACCTATTTACTCATGAAAACAAAACGACTATTATGATAAACTTGGCTCAATTAGCCTAGTTCTAGTTATTAGAATGAATAAACAGACAGAGTTCAGGGTTTTTTTTTTTGTTTGTTTTTACCACTTAGAAATTTCCTAAATTAGTCCACTCTAGTAATCTTTTAATAAGGTCTCTAAATGTGAATGACTTCATAGACTAAAGGGAAAATTTCTTCTTAGTTACATAATTTGAATTTCCATTTGGACATAGTTCATAGTTCCTGAGAATTACATTGCATGCTGCTTTAGCAGTTCCCAAGTAGTATTTACAGAGAAGATAGTTTTCATACTTATAAAATCTGGTCAGAAATTATGAAATTCTTGGGGATTGCATAAAATTTTATAAATTTTTAAAAAGGATATTTCCAAAGTAATTGTGTAAAACAGTACAATAATGTGTCAGATCTTCAATTCCCAAAGATGTGAGGCCAAATAGTATTATTCAAACTAGACAGAAAACTATTTTCAGATATAATTAACTAAAAAATGTCTCATCCTTCCACCCTTTATTCAGTTTTCCTAGCTCATTTCTGGAAAGAGATGGAAATAAGCTCAAAGCACACAGTTCCAAAAGAGTTGAGACATATCACATAATTAAATTTTAAATTCCTTTGAAAAATGAGGAAATGAGAAAAGATACCAGGAAGTCAAATTGCAAAACCAAAACTCAAGAAACAACAAAACACTACCACCACCAATAAAGACATTTCTAACAAAAATGTACTAATTACATATTTTCACTAGATTTGGATATCTGAATCAAAGTTCACCCCTTGGATTCTGCTACTTTCATAAGGTTTTCAGTACTACAATATAGATGAAAAAGTTCAAAAAAAATTGAAATGAGGGTTGCTAGAATTCAAGATCTAAAGGGGAAAAACAATCAGAGGGTACTTGGTAATGACCCAGATGCATTAATAACCATGAACACTTTAAATTTTGAGTGAGCAGACTTCAGACATGAAATCAATTACAATTCTGTTTCATTGGTACTTTCTTTCACCTTCCAGACCAGGGAAATGAAGGTTTTTAAACCTAGGAACATCAATAAGTCTCCAAGAAAGATGAAGATGGTTATTATTTTGTGAGTCTACTTTTATAATTTTTGAAGTGAAACTTTAGGAAACAACCTTATTCTCAAATAGAACAACATTTTATGTGTATATTTTTAACTCTTCCTTTAGAAACCAAAACACTGAATTGAGCTCACATAATTTAAAGAAGAAGCAAAGTCAGACAAAGAGAGATGGACTTGCCAGTAAAAGGATGCCTAAGGATGGTTTCAAAGCTGAAAGTAAAGAGAAAATTGACAGGTATTCAATCTCTTTTTCCCAAGAACTATCGATTCAGGGACAAAGCATGTTTCTTTATCCTGAATTTATCTGGTTTGGATATTTGCAATTTTAGCTGGGGAATGGTCATTTCATAACTACTGAGCCACATCCCCAGCCCATTTATTTTAAGACAGGGTCTCACTAAATTGCTTAGGGCCTCATAACGTTGCTGAAGCTGGCCTTGAACTTATGATCTTCCTGCCTTAGCCTCCCAAGTCACTGAGATTATAGGCCTATGCCACTACACCTGGCTTATTTCATATTCTTAAATAACTTTTAAAATTATCAAAGTAATAGGTTTTTGTTTTGTTTTGTTTTGTTTTGCTGGGGTGCTGGGGATTGAACCTAGAGCCTTGTGAATGGAAGGCAAATCAACTGAGCTGTATCCCCAGCCCAATAGCTTCTTACTGTAAAAATCAGTTACAATCCCAGAGATAACTGCAGTCTAGTACCCCTTTCCAATCTTTTAATTCCTATATAACTTTTGATATAGCTGAGATCATTGTATACATGAAATTTATATCTGGTATACTGAACTACAACAGGAACATGTTTCAAGTGATTAAAGCACATTATATATATAACTAAGAGGTTACCTAATAATTCACTTCAGGCATGTACCATAACTTATAAATCATTCACTTTGTTGAACACTTAGTTTCTAGGTTTTCATTTATAAATAATACTTTAATGAACTTTATTGGCCATTAAGCTTTTTCTCAATTTCAGTTACTTACTAAAGATATGCTTGGAAGCATAAATTCTAGGACAAAGGATATGGAAATTTCTAAGGTCTTACTATATATTGCTTTCATCATTTCTAATTTACAGAGCTATAAACATATAAAAGTGTCTCCTTCTGACACTTTTTATTATTAATGTTTATTTTCTAATCTTACCTACAATGATAAGAGAAAATGGTATCTCAAATATTACTTTATTAGCCATAAGACTTAGGCTCTAATACTGTTTACCAAGTGGAATTCCTTTTCGCGTTACTATATACTCCCTTTGCCTATTTATCTGCTCAGTCTTACTATTTTTTCTAAATGGATTGTACACACTCTCAATAAATTAAGAATATTAACCCTTTGTTATATTTGTTGTGAATACTTTTCAAATTACTTCTTAAGTCATTAAATCTATAGTTTCTTTTTTCCTTGTTTGATTCATTGAGTCTAAATTTAGAAAGGCCTTTCTCATCAAGACATTTGGCACATGTATAATTACATTTCTACAACCCCAGTCCCTTCCTTTTTATTTTTTAAATATTAATGTTTTCATTCATATGAACTGCTTCTTTCACTAAATGCCTGATTTCCTCACCATTGTATTGGAAGTTCTTTCCCTTCTAAACAACTTTATGTAGTCATACTTTCTTTTTTATAATTTATTTAAATGCATTTCAAGTCATAGTACATATATAGAGCTCAATTTTTGCATTTCTCTGGTTGCAAACCAGATAAAGTCACATCATTTGTGTCTTCATACATGCACCAAGGATAGTAATGACAATCTCAATCAACCATCTTTACTATACCCATTCCCCTTTCCCTCCCCCCACCTCCCCTCTGCTGCATCCAGAGTTCCTTCATTTCTCCTAAGTTCCCCATTCCCACCTCCCTTATGTATCATCATCCACTAATCAGAGAGAACATTCAGCATTTATTTTTTTGGGATTGGCTTACTTCACTTAGCATAATGTTCTCCAATTCCATCCATTTGCTTGCAACTGCCATAATTTTATTCTTTTATTGCTGAATAATATTCCATTGTGTGTATGTACCACAGTTTCTTTATCCATTCACCTACTGAAGGGCATCTAGGTTGCTTCCACAGTTTTGCAATTGTGAACTGTGCTGCTATAAACATTGAAGTGGCTGCTTAAAGTGGCTGCTTTACTGTAGTGTGCTGTTTTTAAGTCTTTAGGGTATAGGCCAAGGATTGGGATAGCTGGATCAAATGGTGGTTCCATTCCAAGTTTTTTAAGGAATCTCCATACTGCTTTCCAGATTGGTTGCACCAATTTGCAATCCCATCAGCAATGTTTGAGTGTGCCTTTTTCACCACATCCTCGCCAGCACTTATTATTGCTTGTATTTTGGATAGCTGCCATTTCGACTGGGGTGAGATGAAATCTTAGAGTAGTTTTGATTTTCATTTCTTTAATTGCTAGAGATGTTGAACATTTCTTCGTATATTTGTTTATCAATTGTATATCTTCTCCTGAGAAGTTTCTATTCAGCTCCTTTGCCCAGTTATTGATTGGGTTGTTTGTTTTTGTGGTGTTAAGTTTTTTGAGTTCTTTATATATCCTGGAGATCAGTGCTCTATCTGATGTGCATGTGGCAAAAATTTGCTCCCAGAATGTAGGCTCTCTGTTCACCTCATTGATGGTTTCTTTTGCTGAGAAGAAGCTTTTTAGTTTAAGTCCATCCCATTTATTCATTCTTGATTTTATTTCTTGTGCTATAGGAGTCTTATTAAGGAATTCAGGGCCTAATCCAACGTGATGAAGATTTGGACCTACTTTCTCCTCAATTAGACGCAGAGTCTCTGGTCTAATTCCTAGGTCTTTGATCCACTTTGAGTTGAGTTTTGTGCATGGTCAGAGGTAGGGGTTTAAGTTTCATTTTACTGCAAATGGATTTCCAGTTTTCCCTGTAGTCATACTTTTAAGTTAAGATACCAACCTCCTATCAGTACCTGATATCCAAATCCCTATTCCATAATCCTGCAGTTATCTCTAAAAAAGATAGACTATACTCCATACCCCAACTCTTGGCTTGCCTGTGTGACCTGCTCTGATCACTGGCATCCAGAACAGATGTGATCCTGTACTGGTCCTTAAGAGGTACTGTTCTTTTCTGATTACCCTTCTGAGCCTCTGAGATCACCAGGTAAATGTTTCTTCTTTTAGCCTGGGGTCCAAAAGAAACAAAGGAGCAGAGCTGCCCCAGCTGCCCTATAGGTGGTGGTTCAGGGTAAGCAGTGAAACCAGCCACTGCAGTGGGAAAGCAGGGTTGCCCAGCTGACCTCAACCCAGTCAGTTTACTTCCCAACCAATTTGTGGATGTGTTAGAAATAAATTCTTATCACTGACTGCCACTGAGATTCTGGGGCTACTTTGTTACACAGCAATAGCTGATTTTTTTATCTTTACATTGAGATGTTCATGGTTTGGTGGTTCAAACTTTGCCTTTTAGGGCAAAAGATAAACAGCCGAGTTTCCTCTCATCTTATTCCTGTCTACACCATCTTGACTCAAAGGGCAAAGGTGACTTCTTTTTTCCTCAAGATCAATGGCATCAAGTGCACTTTTGGATTCTATCAAATCACTAAATGCTTCACTTGGATTCTGCTGGGGCACTTTTTTTTTGGTACAGGTGATTGAACCCAGGAACACTTGACCACTGAGCCACATCCCTAGTCCTACTTAAATTAATTAATTTTTTTAAAATTTTGAGACAGGGTCTTACTAAGTTGCTTAGGGCCTAAGTTGCTGAGGCTGATTTTGAACTTGCAATCCTCCTGCCTCAGCCTCCTGAGCTGCTAGGATTATAGGTGTGAGTCACTGTACCCAGTTATTATAGCATTTTTTAATGAATTTTTTGGGTATATACACTAAAGGAAACTAGGAATGCATAATGTTTAATGTCTGATGCTACTGTAACCCTTCACTCTAAACATCTCTCATTTAAAGAAAATCAGGAAAACTGACCACAGACTTAGTTATTTCTTCAGTGGGCTAAGATTAATAATCTTATATGTATTTTGCTTAAGTAGTATTTATTTACCTTTAAAGTTTATTAAGAGGCCAGGCCTAAGTTGCTAGTTCACAAAAGTATACTTACATATTAACTATTCTTCTTTGAAAAAGGTATTCTTTTTATTTAAATTTTTCCCTTTTTATTGGTGATTATTACACATAACAGTGGGATTTACTGTTACACATGCACACAATATAACAGTATAATTTGGTCAATGTCATTCCCTAGTAAAGGGTTTTCTTTACTAGGACATTTTAATACCAATACCTTTGGATGCCAATGGTGAGAAGATAGATACAAGAGAATCCCAACATTTTCAGAAATTTAGTTTCTCCTTTTCTAAAGGTATTATAACCACCTTAACTTAGCCATCAAGATTCTCATTTAACCCAAGGATAACTTCAAGGTCACCTGGTTTAGTATGTTAAGTGCCTATTATACTCTCAGCTACCATATTTGGAGAACAAACAATCCACTTACCAAGGCAACTCAAGCAACAACTTCCTCGAAGGACCACAGCTTGACATAGGCTGGAGAGCAAGGGACTCCTAACAGAAGAGGATTTTAAGCTGGCCAGGAAAGACAGGTAGAGTTTGGGTAGGACAGGAGAGGATATCCAAACAACAGAAGAAACGAGAGGGAAAAAAAGGATAGATACTATAAAAACCCACATGGAGAGGCACAGACAACCAGGTGTGAAAGTTACTTGGGATCAAAAAGAATTTTTTCCAGTAGATGAAAAAAATCCAAACTCTTTTAAAATCAACCACTCACAGCATTGACAAGCTCTGATGGCAGAACTTAATATGTGTGTTTTCAAGACTGTTTCCACCCAAGAAGCAAACACACACACAAGATTTTAAAAATCCACTTGCCCTAAAAAATATTGGAAAAAATTTTGTATTAAATTTGACTTTTCTTGGTAATTCCTTTTAAAGATTTTCTTCTTGTAAGTATATATACACATTTAAAATAGAAAAGAAAAAAAGAGAGTTGTATTCTAAGATTTTGCACAAAGCAAATTTTTTTTTTTTTTTTGGTACTGGGGATTGAACTCAAGGGCATTCAACCACTGAGCCACATCCCCAGCCCTATTTTGTATTTTATTTAGAGACAGGGTCTCACTGAGTTGCTTAGCACCCCATTTTTGCTGAGGCTGGCTTTGAACTTGTGATCCTGTCTCAGTCTCTCAAGCCACTGGGATTACAGGCATGCGCCACTGTGCCTGGCCCCAAGTATTCATCTAAATCCCTCCTCACCTTCTGTTGAAGTCAACCTGGATAGAATGGTCAATTACAAGATCAGCAGGACAGACAGGATTTATTTTCTCTGGATCTCCTCCCAACTTTTTCACAGCATCACGCATTGCAGCAAAGTCAACCACAGCTGGCACACCCCTAAGAAAAAGAGAAGTAAGCAGAAAATAGTTTTAAATAGGTATAATCAGATTTTGCAATTTTTGCCACCATTAAAAATATTGATGAGAGACCACCTTGTCAAAGTTGATAACAGGTGACTTAGAAAAGTGAAAGTTTCTAAGTATATTTCCTCCAGTAGAAGTCACATAGCTAACAAATGCTATGACTGAGGGGCCTCTCCATCCGATTTTAAATCTATATTAAGTTTGATGACAATTATGGTCTAAACAAAGAAACTGGGAATGCTGGCACATACACTCAGGAACTTCTACTGCTATGACCACTTCCCATTAGTGGGAAGTGGACAAAGACCTGGAGAAGACAGACAGATCACACCTTTAACTTGAGCCAATTTAGAAGAATGGATATAATTTAGAAAAGTAGGCTTAGAATCAAATTTATGTTAAGTGAATCCTTCCATTATCTTAAAAACATAAAATTTGGTGATTTTTCTATAGAAAAATGAAATTGGGCTGTGTGGGAAAAAATGGTATCATTTAAAAATGGAAAGACTGTCTCAGAAAAGGGAATGTGATAGGAAACAAGGATTCCTAGGGCAATAGGATGTAGGCTAAGGCTTGTCAGACCTGTGAAGTACATTATCATTCCTCACAGATAGCATCAGAGTGTTCAAGTACAGAAACCTGGCTTGCTCGGCAAAAGGTTCCAGGACAGGTCTTCTCCATGTACTTTCTTAAACCTTTCCCTAAGATATTCAGGACTAGACCCTCAAGACCAAGGACAATGACACCTGCCACTGGAAATGTGGGGTGACAATACATCTGGGATTGCCTGAGAGAATTCCAGAGGGTTCTTCTAGGAACAAGAACCCTCTTTTGCTTCTGAAAGTCTTTGGATATTAGGTGATAAATTATACAATCACTATAGAGATTGTTTGGCTGGATTAAAAATGAAAATGGGGCTGGGGTTGTAGCTCAGTGGTAGAGTGCTTGCCTCGCATACGTGAGGTACTGGGTTTGATCCTCAGCACCATATAAAAATAAACAAAATAAAGATATTGTGTTCATCTACAACTAAAAAATATTTTTAAAAAATGAAAATAATAAAAATTTTCTTGAAAGGCTGACAAAGGAGGCAGCAAAGAAAGAAGTGACATTAGGCTCACGTAAAGTCCTGTAGGATGACACGGGCAGGCTTAAATGGTACTTCTATGTTCTTATGCTGCAAGACATTCCAATTTAGGATATTTTCAATGTCATTTTTCTTCACCAAAAACTCATCACAGTTCCGAAGAGCTGCCTCCAGGAGAACTCTGATTGAAAATGGTAAGCGTCCTGGGAATAAAGGAGGAAACATTAGAAGATAACAACAAAAACTCAAAAACACAAGAACAGAACAAAAACCCCATGAGATACCATATTATAAGAGCCCTCTTTAAAGCCCATCATTATGCAAACCTGAGATGAGGCATCAGATCATTCTTCCAACATGTAAAGGGGGTAAATTAGCTGACAGTTCAAGATAATGAATGGGTTGAAGAGACATTCAGTAGTAGACAATACTCATAGACTGGTCAAAAACCAAATGTTACATTTTAATTTTTCCTATTAAAGGCTGCCTTGCCTTGGATTTCTTTTTTTTTTTTTTTTTTAAATATTTATTTATTTTTTTAGTTGTAGGTAGACAGAATATCTTTATTTTTTTATTTTTATGTGGTGCTGAGGATCGAACCCAGTACCTCACACATGCTAGGTGAGCACGCTACCACTGCGCCATAACCCCAGCCCCTGCCTTGGATTTCAATAACATAAAGTTTCCCTTAAGTCATCACCTCTCACCATCAGTCTCGATTTTCATTGTATGATGTTATCAACATGGCCCCATATGATTGTTACTTACATAAAATGATGGGCTATATATCTACAAACACTATATAGTATGAAGTGTTAGATAAAGTTACATGTAACTTTATAATCACTACCTACTAAAAATAACCAATGTAAGTAAGGTGTGTGTTTGTGTGCTTAATCCAAGAACATTCACCCATTCTGAGATTCCCTCTTCTAATGCTCCTAAAAGTGAATTAATCATATAGCTTAATTACTATGTAAATAAATACCAACTGCTATCAGATAAATTACAGTATAGAGCCATGTATCTACCATATCTTGAATCCTCCAATTTATTCAAATTGAAGAATTTCTTTCCTGGCTGTGCAGGATCCAAGGGCTCAGCAAGATGTGCAAATGGGTTCTTCATGATTACTGATAGTCACGTGTCCCTGAGAAAGAAAAAGAACAACTTGTTACTTTGGAAGTTGGGTCCTCTTTTAATAAGTATAGCACACAGTATCTTAGAGATTCTATCATTGGTTAGTTTTTCAAAATAGAAGGTGGGGGGAATTAAATGAAGATAAGAATGATACTCTTAGCAAATGTAATGGGCTTCTGTATGGGTACTGTGAAAGCATTTACCTCTCTAGACAGCATAGAACCCCAAACTTCTTTTGTCCTATTTCTACAACTTCCCAATATTCTTCCACTGTTAAGAGTTGGGCAAAGGCAAATGAAGGATGTATCTCACAGAAAACCATGAATATGTGAACAGACCTCTGAGTTGGAGTCATAATTTTATATAATACATGGAATTGTATAAAATCTGAACTTAAACCAAGACTCGAGAACAGTCATTTTCTGATACTGCCTTGTGTATTTTCTATTATAACAAATTTTGCAGCATTTTAATTTTTACTTAATTATTTTAGGTACTGGGAATTGAACACAGGGGTGATTTACCACTGAACTACATCCACAGCCCTTTTTATTTTTTATTCTGAGACAGGGTCATGTCAAGTTGCTGAGACTGGCTGGCCTTGAATGATCCTCTTGCCTCAGCCTCCCACGTTTGGGATTACAAGGCACATGCCCAGCCTTTGCACCATTTTACTAAACCTGAAAACCATAGTGAGAAGTCTTCCTGATTTGCTTTGGCAACAGTATGTTGATAGTGGGAAATCTTTTTGTTTTTGGTGCTAGGGACCGAACTCAAAAGCCTCACAAACATCAGAACATCTTTAAAATATTCTGTGATAGCATAAAGGTCTGAACTCCCCCAAATACATTTACAGAGGACCCTCTACGCCAGGAATTGTTATCTTTTTACAAATTACAAGCAGTAAACAAGGGAAGACAATGTTCCTGACCCTTACTACATAGATAAAGAGCAATTTTTAAAATAATTACACAACTCAGAGCAAAACCAAGTAGGGTGGGAGTCAGAAGTCTTGTTTTTCTGGTCTTACCTCTTGGGGAAAAAAAACTGTTAGTCAATTCATTTCCCCTTTTTTTTCGAGACAGGGTCTCAATAAGTTGCCTAGGGCCTCACTCAGTTTTTAGACTGGCCTCGAACTTACAATCTTACTGCCTGAGTCTCATTTTAAGGTAAAAATAGTTAACACTGTCCTGCTTTCCCACTGTTTATACAAATAAATATTACTTACATATTCAAAATATTCATGGAATGACCAATGTGGAAGGGATCACTATATTACTATAAAATGAAAAAACACCATGTATACAAAGGACTGTTTATGAGGATAAAATGTTACAAGTGTGCCTTGTGTCTCTCTACAGGCAGGAGCTTACCTTCATTAAGGACTTAACAGAGACTGGTTCCCTTAAGAGGAACATAGGCCTAGAAGTTAGGAATGGGATGAAGACAGTTTTTATTGTATATCCCTAGTGTTTTGTTTTAGTTTTATTTATTTATTTATTTATTTAGCTGTGTACACATATAACAACAAAACCTAGTTAAAAATTTAAAAGAAATAGGTATTTGCACATCTCTTCTGCCCAAGGCCTAGTACAGGTGGAGTATCCCTATTCCAAAAATCTGGAATCCAAAATGAATAAAAAAGCAAACTTTTTGAGTGCTGAAATGGTGCCACAAGTGGAAAATTCCACATCTGACCTCACATGAAAACATTGGTGCCCTAAAAATACTGTCTAAAATTACCTTTAGGCTACATGTATAAGGTACATATGAAGCATAAATGAATTCATGTCTTGTTCCCATGACATCTCATTTTGTACATGCAAATATTCTAAAATCCAAAATAATCTGAAATTTTAAACTCTTCTGGTCTTAAGCATTTCAATAAACAGTACGCAGGCTGTACTAGGTAGTTTTGGGAAAAAGCAATTGTTTGAGAAATGGATTGTCTTCCTGGAGTTTCCAGTGCAGCAGGCAACAGGTACCAGATAGGTACTAGACAATGCCGAGTTTGAGAAAGTGAGATTCTGTGCAGAGCCCCTTTCCTTGGAATTCCTTTTTTACCTTATCTCACATGGTACTGGCAGCAGCTGCCACTTCGCAGAAGTGAGGGAAGGTATCCGACCCCATCTAGGTCAGTCAACTTCCTTCTCCAGGAATTACAGAATGAAGACTAAATGCAGAAAAGCCAGCCAGGGACGAAGGAACATCCCTAACTACTTATAAAAGTACACATCCTAGTCCATTTGTATGATCATTACCTGGGCAACTTTCTGGTTAAAAATAAAAATTCCCGAGTACTCTCTTCCCTGTCCCTTGAACTACTGAACCAGAACAGATGGACAAAAGGGCAAGAGTCACCATCTTTAGCCTCCCACATATTTAGTTTGAGAATTACTGCTGGAAGCTGAGGGATGCCAGGTGAGAATTTACAACCAATTCAGGAAGCAGTGGGGTAGCACAGGGAAAGGGAAGGAGACATAAAATGCCTCCAGGGCACAGGCAAGGAACCTGTGCAAGTGAAGCAGGCTGTACTGGGATGGTGGCCTTAGTTTTGGAGGTGACAGTATATATAAGATAAAGTGCAACACAAATCCAAGAGATTTGTTAGTAATTCCCACTATGTGAGAAGCCAGCCAGGAGGAAAAGACTGTCAATAGTCTGTTTAATAAGAAACATACCTGCCTGCAGAAGTTTACAAATTTGTGGGCTCAGAAATGAGACTGACTGGAATTCTGAAGGTGTACATTTAAAATGACCATACTGCTACTCTGTCATCCATGCCACAGCCCTGACTTAACTTTCCTACTCCAAATAGCAGTAACTTCAATAGTAAAACTATTGAAGTTTCTGCCTGATTGGAGAAAAGGATCAACAGAAAAACATCTCTGCAAAGGCTGTGGGACTTTTTAGAGTCTCCGCAGCTGGACAAAGTGGTGGGGAACCCTCACAGAATGGATCAAGATAGGTCATTCCTCTCTCCAGAACTTAGGGTTCTAAAACATGCAATGTCTGGGTTCGGTTCTTAAGGGCCAAAGGCCCAAAGTCTGCTAAGATTCTACGGTTAAACCAGTTGCTAAGTTATACTCATATTTGCCACCATGCATTGGGGACCAAATGTATTTACTTTTTCTGTAGTTTACAAACAGACTTGGCATTAACATCACTGGAAGCCTCACATGATTCCTGCTATTCCCACCATTCTACAAAACCCATATTTCAGAATGGAAACAAGACCAATATGGCTCTTACAGAAAGTGGTTTGTGTAAAGAGCTCTACTGTCTGCCTCCTGTTTCCTTTCAAAACTAGCTGTCTACTTTCATTACAGTCATAAATAAAATTTGACTTGCAGAGGTTAGGGGACTGAGGAAGCAATTACCACTTGCTAAATAGGAGCATGTGCCAAATTCTTTAAACTATCTTCTCTAATCCTCGCAACAGCTCCATAAATGAAAACAAATCATTATTCCCATTTTAAAACTGTGGAAACTGAAGCTCAAAGGGATGGAAAAACTTGCCTAAGGAAATACACCTAGTAAGAGGCAGAGCTAGATTCTGAACCCTGACTCTTTCTATTGCCCCACTATATCTCGCTAGATGCAGCAACTCTCACTCTGAAGGTCACTACCAGTCCACTAGAGCTGAAGATAGCCATAAGAAATCCTTCAGAGATTCAGGTTTGGAAACTGGAGTTGTCTTTACTTCTCTCCAATGGTCCCCTGGCACCTACTCTGGGCCAGGAATTGTCACTGTTCCCTCTCACTCTTTACTGAGCCACAGGTCAATAGAAAACAGTAACAGCTGCGTTAAGGCAACCAAAAACTGGCTTTGCCTGGAAGTTGGGAAAAAGCCCCTCCATAGAAGTCTGCAGGACACAGGAATTCAGAACTGCTCCAAGGTTCCCCCCATACTATCACCCTTGTAGAAAATTTGGAGGTCCCTTTGAGTTAGTAACTTCCTGAGAAACCCCAAAAGATCACAAGTCAAGAAGGAAGTGGGGGGAAACCTCTGGCTTGGAAACAGGTCCAGATCCTGAGCAGAACCTGGGCAGCATCCATGCTTAATAGTTCTACTGTGTCTCCCTGACCAGAATCCCATCCCATCTCTAGTTCCCAACTATTACTACTGGTCTCTAAAACTGCAGACTCTAAAACTGTCCCAAGAGCTGAGATACATCTAGGAACCTCATCAACTAGCCAGGAAGCTCTACCTATTTCCCATGCCCACATTAAATAAAGCAGACTCCACTGTTTTTTTTTTTTTTTGGTACTGGGGATTGAACTCAGAGGCATTCAACCACTGAGCCACATCCCCAGACCTATTTTGTATTTTATGTAGAGACAGGGTCTCACTGAGGTGCTTAGCGCCTCGCCATTGCTGAGGCTGGCTTTGAACTTGCGATTCTCCTGTCTCAGCCTCCCTAAACGCTGGGATTACAGGCTTGAGCCACTGCGCCCGGCTCAGACTCCACTGTTTTAATTCCTTTCTTTTCTTATCTCCCACCTTATCCCCCTAGTGCTTTGTTCCCTCTTCTTTTCTCTATTCTAGCTAATTCTCATTCATTCAATAACAATAGAGGAATGAACATAGAAAGTTAACTGGATTTTTTGGGAGAGGATGGAGTGCTCTACTAGTTTTGTTTTGTTTTCCCTTCTTTTTGGAAAAGGGAAGAGTTAACACATTGTATGTTCAGGTTGCTGCCTTCTCTGTTTCAAAGAATGAGATGATACTGCATGGAGGCAAGAGGAAAACCAAAAATGGCAAAGAGAAATGGAAAGGAAAGAATGGGCAACAATATCTTTTAAACAGTAAAGCTGAGTGATCATCAGGAACTCGTCCTTCCTGGATGCTTATCAGAATGCTTAGGACTGGATCGGTTCCAAGATGGCAGCCTAGATGGATGCAGCCTTCCTAGTCTCTCCAGGACCGGGGTTTAAAGTAGTGGAAATACTATTTCTCAGGGAGTTTTTAGAGGACACCCGACAGCTGCCTCCACACAGGAACTCGTGTGCCCGTAGGGTTGCCAGTCCCCAGCCATGGACTCCAGTGAGGGACTCCGACCCCATGCATATCCTGCTCCTGCACAGGATCCCTGGCTCCAGCGCCCACACACTACACACCTCGCAGGACCTCAGGTCTCCCACCCACACAGGCCCCTCAGCTCCACGCAGGACCTCTGGCTGCTGCTCTTGTGTGGATCTCCATCTACCAGGGCAGAACCTCCCTGTTTGCCTGCACCTGGGGGCACATCTGGAGATGAACTTTTACTTCAGCACAGCACACCACAGAGCTGCATCTCCGAACACTGAATCCAACACTACGGACCAGTCCAGCCCTTCACCCTATCTCTGAAGCAGACTGCTTCTTTGTGAGACTCTGGCTGCTCCATTTTTCACCTGAGCGGGCAGATAACAGTAAACAATGGAAAACTCCCATCTATTGGAGGTGAGGGAAGCAATCCTGTTTATTTACACTGAGACTTTTTATTTTTTATTTTTTCCCTAATATTCCTTTTTTTGTTTTTTCTCTTCTCTTTTCTTCCTTTTTTTCTCCTTCTTTTTGCTCTCCCTCACTCTTTCCCATCCTTACATCCCCAATATTTCTGAAACCAAGTATTTTTTATGCATTAGGATACCGTACACTGGGATTTCTGATTAGTATACTACAGTTGTATTATAAAGTCTCGTAACTTCCACCTCTATATGTTCTATTTTTCTTAATTTTTATGTCTCCTTGTTAGTTGTACTCTATTTTCTTCCTTCTTATTGGTATTCCCCAAATCTCTTTGTGCAAACCTACTGTTTATATAGTAGATGCTAAACGAACTCATAATTTCTGTATATTGAGACTAAGGCGTAAATGTATTTACAAGCTATTAGGAGCTACTTAGTTTGAAACTATATATTGTTTGTATTGAGATCTGTCAATATTGGTGTCCCCCTTAAGGAGAGGTATTGGAACCCTGTAGGGAAACTATAAGCATATAAGATAAAAACTGTAACACCTCGAATCTGCAGTCCTAGAAGGGAAGACACACAAACAACATGAAAAAACAAGGGAAGAAAGTGCCTCAAACAAACCAAGATACTACATTATTAGAGTCCATGGTCAGGGGCTGGGATTGTGGCGCAGCGGTAGAGCGCTTGCCTCGCATGCGTGGGGCCCTGGGTTCGATCCTCAGCACCACATACAAAGCAATAAAATAAAGACATTGTGTCCATCTATAACTAAAAAAAAAAAAAAAAAGAATCCATGGTCAACACAGCAGAAGAAATGTCAGAGAAGGAGTTCAGGATGTACATAATTAGAATGTTCTGTGACTTAAAGAATGATATAGGATAGCAAGCCCAGGCAGCAAAAAACCATTTTGACAAAGAGATACACAGGCAAATACAGGAAGCAAAAGATTACTTCAATAAGGAGACAGAGATTCTGAAAAAGAACCAAACAGAAATCCTCAAAACAAAAGAAACAATAAACCAAATTAAAAACTCAATAGAAAGCATCACCAACAGATTAGATCACTTGGAAGACAGAACCTCAGACAATGAAGACACAATATTTAATCTTGGAAAATAGAGTTGACCATACAGTGAAGATGGTAAGAAACCATGAACAAAACATCCAAGAATTATGGGATAATATGAAAAGATCAAATTTAAGAATTATTGGGATAGAGGAAGGTACAGTTTCAAACCAAAGAAATGAGCAATCTATTCAATGAAATAATATCAGAAAATTTTCCAAACATGAAGAACAAATTGGATAATCAAACACAATAGGCTTACAGGACACCAAATGTACAAAATCACAACAGATCTACACCAAGGCACATCATAATGAAAGTGTCTAGCATTCACAATAAGGAGAGAATCTTCAAAGCCACAAGAGAAAGGAATCAGATTACATATGGGGGGAGGGGGGACCAATTAGGATCTCTGCAGACTTCTCAACCCAGACCCTTAAAGCCAGAAAAGCTTGGAACATCATATACCAAGCTCTGAAAGACAATGGATGCCAACCAAGAATCTTATATCCAGCAAAATTAAGTTTTAGGTTTGATGATGAAATAAAAACCTTCCAAGATAAACAAAAATTAAAAGAATTCACAGCAAGAAAGCCTGCACTACAGAATATTCTTGGCAAAATATTCCATGAGGAGGAAATGAAAAACAATGAAAACACACAAAGGGTAGAACTATACTAAAGGAAAGGCCAATCAAAGGAGAAACCCAGTCAAGTAAAAAACTAAGAATAAACCAAAATGGGAATACAAACCATGTCTCAGTAATAAAACTGAATGTCAATGGCTTAAACTTAGCAATTAAAAGACACAGACTGCCAGACTGCATTTTAAAAAAAGAAAAAGACCCAACAATATGCTGCCTCCAAGAGACTCATCTTATAGAAGGTAAAAGGTAAAAGGATGAAAAAAAATCAATTACTCACATGGACTGCATAAACAAGCACAAGTTTCCATCCTCATATCAGATAAAGTGGACATCAAACCAAAGTTAGTGAAAAGGGATAAAGAAGGTCATTTCATACTGCTTAAGGAAATCATACATCAACGAGACATAACAATCTTAAATATCGATGCCCCAAACAATGGGGCAGCCATGTATGTCCAACAAACCCTTCTCAAATTGAAGAATCAAAGAGACCACAACACAATAGTATTAGGTGACTTTAACACACCTCTCTCACCACTGGATAGATCTTCCAAACAAAAACTAAACAAAGAATCTACAAAACTCAATAGAACAATCAATAATCTAGACTTAACAGACATATATAGAATATTCCATCCTTCAACAACCAAATACACTTTTTTCTCAGCAGCACATGAATCCTTCTCCAAAATAGATCATGTGCTATGCCACAAAGCAAGCCTTAGCAAATACAAAAAAAATAGAGATACTACCCTGCATTCTGTCTGACCATGATGGAATGAAATTAGAAATTAATGACAGTTTTAAGAAAAAGAAGCTACTCCAACACCTGCAGACTCAATTATATGCTATTGAATGATGCATGGTAACAGAAGACATCAGGGAGGAGATAGAAAAAAATTCTTAGAGGTAAATGAGAACTCTGATACAACATATCAAAATCTCTGGGACACTATGAAGGCAGTGCTAAGAGGAAAGCTCATTGCATTAAGCTCATATATTCAAAGATGTAAAAGTCAACAAATCAATGACTTGACACTACATCTCAAAGACTAGAAAAAGAGGAACAGATTAACAGCAAAAGAAGTAGAATACAGGAAATAATTAGAATCAGGGCTGAAATCAATGACATTGAAACAAAGGAAACAATTCAAAAAATTGACAAAACAAAAAGCTGGCTCTTTGAAAAAATAAACAAAATTGACAAACCCTTAGCCACCCTAAGGAAAAGAAGAAAGAAAATCCAAACTATTAAAAATTTTTAAAAAATTTTTTAGTTGTTGATTGACCTTTATTTATTCATTTATTTTTATGCGGTGCTGAGGACCGAACCCAGTGCCTCCCACATGCAAGGCAAGTGCTCTACCACCGAGCCACAATCCCAGCCCCAAACTATTAAAATTTGTGATGAAAAAGGAAATGGCACAACAGACCCTGATGAAATACAAAGGATAATTAGAAACTACTTTGAAAATCTATACTCCAAGAAATAGAAAACCCTGAAGACACCAACAAACTCCTAGAGACATATGACCTACCCAAACTGAACCAGGAGGACATTCATGACTTAAACAGATCAATTACAAGCAAGGAAATTGAAGATGTCATCAAGAGCCTTCCAATCAAGAAAAGCCCTGGACCAGATGGATTCTCAGCCAAGTTCTATAAGACCTACAAAGAGACCTACAAAGAAGAACTAACTCCAATACTCCTCAAATTATTCCATGAAACAGAAAGAGAGGGAACCCTTCCAAACTCATTCTATGAGGCTAGTATCACCTTGATTCCAAAACTAGACAGAGACACGTCAAAAAAGGAAAATTTCAGACCAATGAATATAGATGCAAAAATTCTCAATAAAATTTTGGCAAATTGCATACAAAACCATATTTAAAAAATAATGCACCATGATCAAGTGGGGTTCATTCCAGGGATGCAAGGTTGGTTCAACATATAGAAATCAATAAATGTAATCTATCACATCAATAGACTTAAAGAACCACATGATTTTATCAACTGATGAAGAGAAAGCATTTGACAAAATACAGTACCCTTTCATGTTTAGAACACCAGAAAACCTAGGGATAGTAGGAACATACCTCAACATTGCACCTAACTGAGGAGAAAGTAGGCTCAAATCTTCATCACATTGGATTAGGCCCCAACTTCCTTGACAGGACTCGTAAAGCACAAGAAATAAAATCAAAAATCAATAAATGGGATGGATTCAAACTATAAAGCTTCTTCTCAGCAAAAGAAACAATCAATGAAGTGAACAGAGAGTCAACATTCTGGGAACAGATGTGCATCTTTGCCACATGCACATCAGATAGAACACTGATCTCCAGGATATATAAAGAACTCAAAAAACAACACCACAAAAACAAACAACCCAATTAATAAATGGGCTAAGGAGCTGAATAGAAACTTCTCAGAAGATATACAATCAATATGCAAATATATAAAGAAATGTTCAACATCTCTAGCAATTAGAGAAATGCAAATCAAAATTAAGATTTCATCTCACCCCAGTCAGAATGGCAGCTATCCAAAATACCAGCAACAATAAGTGCTGGCGAGGATGTGGTGAAAAAGGCACACTCAAACATTGCTGGTGGGACTGCAAATTGGTGCAACCTATCTGGAAAGCAGTCTGGAGATTCCTTAAAAATCCTGGAATGGAACTACCATTTGACCCAGCTGTTCCATTCCTTGGCCTATACCCTAAAGGCTTAAAAACAGCATACTACAGTGATGCAGCCACTTCAATGTTTATAGCAGCACAATTCATAGTTGCTAAACTGTGGAAGCAACCTAGATGCCCTTTGATAGATGAATGAATAAAGAAACTGTGGTATATACACACAATGGAATATTACTCAAAAGTAAAAGAGAATAAAATTATGGTATTTACAGGTAAATGGATGGAACTGGAGGAGATCATGCTAAGCGAAGTCAGCCAATCTCAAAAAACCAAAGGCTGAATGTTCTCTCTGATTAGTGGATGCTGATACATAATGGGAGTGGCGGTGGGGGGCATGGGAGAAATGGAGGAACTTTGGATGGAACAGGGGGAAGGTGTGGGAGGGTAGGGGGAATAGGAGTAGCACAAATGGTAGAATGAGATGGAAATCACTACCCTAGGTACTTGTATGAAGACACAAATGGTGTGACTCTATTTTGTTTGCAACCAGAGAGATGGAAAATTGAGATCTATATATGTACTGTGACTTGAAATGCATTAAAAATAGATAAATAAACAAACAAACAAACAAATAAATAAATGCTTAAGTGGTGAATACTTGTACCTGGCCAGTGAATCAAGTATGGCATGCTAACAATTCTTATACAAAAGGAACACACACACACACACACACACACACACACACACACAGAGAGAGAGAGAGAGATATACTGTGTCTGAAACCCTTCACTACATCTATATTCTGAAAGTCAAGATAATTGGTGAACAAACAATGTGTATCAAAGCTAACCCATCCTGAATACCAGCTTTGTGACTTGTACAATGCCATAATTTTGTGCAAGGAAGAGTGGGGATGGGTAATAGGTTATCTGAACACCAGATTTTTTAAGGAAATCACTAAAAAATACAAAATATCAGACATAGGCAGCATGATATGAGGCAGATAGTTAAAAGCTGAAGCATTCTCTTGGCAAAAGCTAGGGGGATTCCAAGTTGTGTTCTACAATCATGCTGCTAACTGTACATATTCAGTACCGATTTTTTAAAAAATTTCTGTCCATATTTATTTACATGCAAAGATGTGGAATTTACAAATATGGAGGACTGATTGTATTAGGACCTAATTTAAGCTTAAAAACTTAAAAGACCTGGTATATATTCATCCATACACACACACACCACTGTATGTGTAAATGCAGTTCCCCAAAGAAAGACAAAATTAACATTAATTATGTATAAAAATATATTATGTAAAGAGGGGGCTTTGATTTTTCATATTAATATACCTTTGTATTTCCTAAAATCTATTTTTGATAAGCATGCATTCATTTACTTTTTAAAAGACCAAAGCAGTCATTTTAACATTGTACATAAATACCTATAGTAGTGTCTCTGAGAACTTGGCATCTTCTGCAATGTCCTTTGAAAGGCAGATGGAACAGTTTATGAAGTTCCTGAAACTATGAAACATAGGTCTTTTTTTAAAAAAATAATGTCTGATAGAGATTTATTTAAAAGTAAACTTGTGACTATTACTCTAGATAAACCCTCTGTGCTTCCTCAAATGTCTTTTGTTATCCATAAATGGAATGAAACAGTTCTGCTTGAGTTCTAGAATGGGCTTGAATTAACATGAGATGTACATTCCCAGACTCCATTCAGGTTAAACATGCCACTCAAGCCAGCTCCTTCTCACCCTGTCCCCATAATCCCTAGTAGGATGCCAAACATGTTTGTTTTGTAGTACTGGAGCCTGTACTCCTGGCCTTATACATGCTAAGGAAAAGCTCTATCACTGACCTCCACCCCACCCCTTTTTAAATTGTGAGTCAATGTTTGGTTAAATTGTTCAGGCAGGCCTTGTGATCCAATCCTCTTGTCTCTGCCTCTGGAGTAGCTGGGATTAGAGGTGCATATCATGCATCTAGCTTCAAACATGTTGTTGAACCACACCTTCCCGGGCAGCGATAACTTCAAAAATATTACCCTAAGTAATACATGCTCATGCAGAAATTACAAAAAACGCAAGTGAACAAAAAGAAGAAAATAAAAGTCATCTGTAAAATTCCATTAATTAGAGTTCCATTCACCATGACTTTTCTTGGTTTTGTAGTGTTAGGAATTGAACCCAGGACCTCACACAAGACAGGCAAGTGTTCTACCACCATACCCAAGTCCTTCATCGTGACCTTTTAATGCATTTGGAGTTTTCTTAAAAAAGAAAGAAACAAAGAAACAAAGAAAAAGAAAAAAATTCAGACCTTACAACTGTTTAGAAAATTGTTTATTTTTTTCCACTTAGCAGTAGACAACAAATATCTTAATAGGGCAGTCATGATATTTTACATCATTTTTAACTACACCATGAAAGTCTTAATCAAATAATAATTTGCTTCAATCCTTTTCATTAAAATACCTAGGTTGTTTTCAAGTATTACCATTCAAACAATGCTGCAACTCTTGCATACACAACTTTGGAATGTTCTTAATCCATTCAGTGAAATAAATTCCTAGCTTTCAGTTTCTAGAAGTAGGACAGCAGGGTTAACGGATTTGCATTTCTTCATTCTGTTACAAAGCACCAAGATACCTGGGAAAGGCTGCGATAATTTAATGATCCTTTTCTGAAACAGTGAATGCAGGTGTCCAAACCAGGCAACACAATTCATTTTTACCTTCTGCCAAGACAAGTGATTGAAAAACCAATCTTGGCATCTCTTTAATAACTAGTAAAACAAAATGCTTTCTCACCTGTGTTAGACATCTAAATTTCATTTGTACATCACCTGTCAGACAGATCAAACCAAAAGGCACTACGATGACCTCTAGTGACCAATGTTCTCATCTTCAAGAGACTTTACTGAGATACTAACCTATATGAGATTCAGTTCTGTAAGGTGGAGAGCCTGAGACTACCCTTGGCCTCTATCTAGACTTGAGACTTGCAACCTATAAGACTTTCCTTACATCTCTAAAATACATTGTACAGTTTGACTTTATGCTTGCATACATATGAGACTCACTAGTTATAGCAAGATATAAGGCTGACTAGTTAAAAATCACAGGCAAAAATCCCCATTTAGGCCAGTGAGCTTTGCTATGTGTGATCCCAGACGGAACTTCCAAGCCAGGGAAGCAATCTAGAAAATAGGTTTTTTGAGTACAGCATATGGACGGATGCTATGCTATCACTCGTTAAGAAAACCATGTTGGAAAAAAAAAATCATGTTGGAACACAGCAGCTAATAGTGAATGGTTCAATATTAGCACCAGCATGCAAGAGGTACCATGCTCACTGTGGCACACACCTGTAATCCCAGTGTGGGAGGCTGAGACAGGAGAATCCTGAGTTCAAAGCCAGCCTCAGCAATGGTGAGGTACTAAGCAACTCAGTGAGACACTATCTCTAAATAAAACACAAAATAGGGCTGGGCATGGTGGCGCACGCCTGTAATCCCAGCACTTTGAGAGGCTGAGACAGGAGAATCATGAGTTCAAAGCCAGCCTCAGCAACAGTGAGGCGCTAAGCAACTCAGTGAGACCCTATCTCTATATAAAACACAAAACAGGGCTGGGGATGTGGCTCAGTGGTCCAGTACCCCTGAGTTCAATCCTCAGTACCAAAAAAAAACCCCACAAAATAGGGCTAGCCAAGTGGCTCAGTGGTTGAGTACCCCTGAGTTTAATCCTTGGTACCAAAAAAAAAAAAAAGAGAGAGAGAGAGGTGCCACACTATGGTATTTATCTGTCATAGTCGGATTTGTAGGTGTTTAAAATAGGTGACTTACATTGGCTAAGTACCAAATACCAGAAAAAAATCAGATTGTCCTCTGTGGGTCTCTAAACAGTCTATGGAGTACATAAATCTATCATTTAACTTCCTCTGCTATCAGAGGTGAATCTTCTTGGGCCACCTTATAAAAAAGAGGCAAGGATATTAATGGGCCCTACAACCAAACACAGGTTTTTCACATACCAGTAGGAGGGAGCAGAGATGAGAAGTGACCCTGTGCAGCAGAACTCCTGTAAGTAATGGGGTAAAGAAAGAGAGGTTTTTGTTTTTAGGATGCACATCAGTTTCCAGGGGAGTTGTATAGTTTGAGAAAGTCTTCAGGTAATCAGTTGGGAATCACCTGTTTTCTGAGGTCTATATAGAACACATACCCTCCTCCACATTGTTTATTTAGGATATCTAAAGATATACACAAGAGGAGGTTTTCAAAATAAATGTGAACAACAAAAAGAGATTTATATTTCATGTGATGTGCCCACCTCCTTTCTCTCTTCCTATATTTTCCTAAATATACTCATTCTGTATTTTCACAACTTCTAACTGCTAGTAACGTTACTGTATTTCTAGGGTTTACTTTAGTTCACTAGAAAGATTAGCTATGTTATTTTTTTTTCCTGTTTAAAGAGAAATTAATTGGTCCTGCTCCCAAACTGACTGTTGTGTATCTAAACTTTATGCTACTTATAAACAATTTTTTTTTTTTGTCAAAAGAAAGATTCCAAGGATGTCTACATAAACATAAGCAATCCTTAGGTCAGCACTCCCCAAGCCAGAAACATTGCCATGGCTTGTCAACTTGATTCTTTCCCAAGCAGAGAGCTAGAAATGTTCATTCTTCCCTTTATTTGATGGGGATGCACATGGGAAACTGTGTCCACTAAACATCTCTAAACTAAATAACAGACAACAGGTCACCTCTCTGATCCTTTCAGCTATTCAATGAAAGTTATTTCAACAAAACAAAACCCTCCTAATTTGTTACTAACACAAGCTTTCTCTATACTTGTAGCTAAAAGTACTTCCTAGGAGAAGCTGGAAGAACCACTTTTAAAGAGAATAGAAAAACAGTGGTACAGAAGCAGCATCTTAGAGAAATGAATGACTATCACAAAATAATCAAATCCAGAAGCATATTTCTTTCTTGAGCACTAATGATATGCAAGGCACACAGTATGCTACAGAGATGAACAACACACTTGGTGAACTTTGCCATTTATACATTTCAGAAAGCTCTGTCATCACACAGTAACTTTTCTTTTCTTGCTAACTTTGTAGATGATCAGTCTATTTTTTCTGTTTTCTGTCCTATCTGGATAACTGACCAGAATGTTCCACATATACTTCTAGATTTTTTTAAAAGTTATAATGGAGGTTAAATAATTTTCACTTTTAGTCAGCCATAACTTTTCAATGCTTCAGTTTCCCAATGTATAAAATTGAGTTGGTCAATGATCTAAAATGAAGTTGGTTGATGATCTAAAAAAGGCCTTTCTAAGCACCAGGCGCAGTGGCGCACGCCTGTAATCCCAGCATTTTGGGAGGATGAGACAGGAGAATCGTGAGTTCAAAGCCAGCCTCAGCAATGGCAAGGTGCTGAGCAACTCAGTGAGACCCTGTCTCTACATAAAACACAAAATTGTTCTGGGGATATGGCTCAGTGGTTGAGTGCCCCTGAGTTCAATCCCTGGTACCAAAAAAGAAAAAGAAAAAAAGGCCTTTCTAAGGAAAAAAGAGTTTATGATTCATTCATTCAATCTATGTTTATGTTAACTCTTTAGTATGTGCAGGGTCTGTTTTAGGTCCTGGGGATATATCAGTGAATGAAGAGACAATTTCTCTGCTCTTATAGTACTTCCATTTTAGTGGAAGGAAACAAATTAAACAACACAAAATAACAACAAAAATAAACAAATATACAATGTCAGATGGGGACCCATTCTGTGGATAAGGCAGGGTGAGGGCAATAGGGAGTGTGAAGTCCTGGGGTCAGGTAATCAAAAAAGACCTCACTGACAGATTCGGTAGAGCAGAGCTCTGAAGGAAGTGAGGGGGCAAGCTATGTGCAATCTGGGTGAAGATAAGATCTTATAGAAAGGCCCTGAGGCAGGGGCATGCTGGTGGGTGGGGGAGTCCAAGGAAAGGCATAGAGGCCAGAGTGAGTGAGTACAAAAGACAGAAAAGCTGGGAGACAGCAGAGGCCAGACTACACAGGACTTTGTCAGCTACTATAGGGACTTTGATAAAGACAAACTACAAACTCTAGGCTGCATACCTAATTTAACAGATTCCCAACATCAAAATTTGTTAAAGTTTGTTAAGAAATGAACTCATAGCATAAAAGTACTAGATTACATTTAAGAAGTGGCTACTTCCTGAAATCTAACCTTTTGCTTCTCTGAACTTCATTACTGAGTAACACTGGAAATTCCCAGGATGTGCCACAGAAATGATCATGAGTCACTTGGCAGATGTGCACAGTCACCACCAAGAATAAGGGTTGGGATTTTAGGGGACTAGGGCCCTGCCACAGCAATGCCTGATTGAGCTCCTGTGCCTCTTAAAGCTCCCCAAATCTGAGCTCACTTTCCAAGGGGAAGCAAGGTCATACATAGCTCCCAAAGAGAAAGATCTAATCCAACATATCCTCTAAGCTCATTTCAAATTAGTTGTAGCAACTCAAAAGAGACATATTTTTACTTTTTAGTTTCACTGTGGGCTAATAAAAGCAGAATATCACAAAAATCTTGGTGAACTTTGCCATTTATACATTCCAGAGACAGGCTGAGAAAACCAAGCCATGGAGTTATGAAACATTTGGCCTGAGAGCAGAGAAAGAAGTGGGGGCAGCACTCTTCAGATGGGTCCAGACTCAGCCTGACCTCATTCTCTTCTCAGAGGTCACCCTCAGTTCTTTCCTAGAAGGCAAGTCTTTACCTTGCAGCTCCCCATGTCACCAGTGGGGCTTAGTAAATTACACCTGCAAAGACCCCAATGATGTTCTACTATATCTAAGTCTTGAAGACAGGAAGGCAGATTTTAAAAGCATTCCAGAGAAGGTCTAGATGAGACTCATTTTCTAAGAATATTGCATGATTTCCTTAATTTCCTGAATTCATTTTATAAACTGTAATAAACTTTTAACGTAAAATTTAGGAATGAGAAAAAGAATTTCAGAAGTCTACGTGTCCAGCTGCCAGATGTCTCCAAGAGCCACCTTTATCTCTGTGAACTCATCAAATTTCTGAGGTCTCTGTGGTCTCATCACAGTCTCATAACATGCTTGGATTCAGGTATGATGACTCAGCTAAAGAAGTTCCCAGAAGCTTAATATATAAACCCAAATCTTACTGATTTTCTGTAAGAAGGGCAGCAACCAGGAGGACCTCATGCCCCTGGGATGTTTGTTTTTGACAAGCACATTCTTTATTCACAGTAGGATAACAGCATAGATAGGCACTGAACTTCTAAAGCCATTTGATATCTGGGCCTCTCTGGATTCTAAGAAAAGGAACAGATGGGGATTCATTCATGCATTTTATATTTGTGGACCACTAAGATGAAGGGACCACAGTCCCCTCCTCCTTCACTCATAGCCTGAGAAGGGAGGCTGGTGATGTAATCACAGCATCAAACAGTCCATGCTACAGCAGTAGTGGACCAAGGGCAGTAAGGAAGCAGCCAGAGTGAGCACCTAGTCCAGACTGGGAGGGAGTCAGAGAGGCCTCTAGGGACAGGCAACATCACACAAGTCTTCCAGAATAATAATGCAGTAGGAATCTGATGAAAGAATAGCCTAGCGGAGAAAATGATGCGTGTAAAGGCACAAAAGAGTGACACTATGGGAATCATGAAGTTGTTCCACGTGGATGAAATACAGGATGCACATGGTAGAGGGCTAAAAGAACCAGGATGGGCAGCGTCCAGTTGGGAGACCCTAAGAGATTTGGCTTTACACTGAAGATAAAGAGACCCAAGGCAAGGATTCCAGGCTGCAATCTGTAAGACCTGATTTGATTTTCAGAGGTCACTCTGACAGTGGCATGGATTGACTTACTAGAAGGAGGCTACACTAGTGTCAGAAAAGCAGGTTCTGGTGCTATTGCAGTCACCCAATCAGGAAGGGCCTGGGGGAGAAGAGGCAATGAGGAGAGGCAGAGGGCAAAGATCCCAGGGACAGTTACGACAGCAGAATGGACTGAGGGCAGGTGAGGCAGAAAGAGGTGTCTAGGATTGCTCCTGTTTCATTTGGACAATGACCCAAATGGGAACCAGGATGCTGGTTTTAGACACAGAGAATTTGAGGCAAAGAGGCCAGCAGGCAGCTGCATCTGTGGGCCTGGAGCTCAAGAGGTAGGATGAGATAAAAGTAGGGAAGAATAGCTATAGTGCTAGGGTTCCAGAAGCACTATAGCCTGGAGACAAACTGAGAGCCTATGGGGTGCCAGCTACCTCACCCCCAAGGTCTAACACAGCCACTTAGCAACTCTGTGACAAAGGCACCACCACCTCTTTTTGTGGGGGTAAAGACAGCATCAGAAGGATTAGGTTACTTGTCAAGGTCTTGTGGCTGTTAAGTGAGCAAGCTAGGTGTCAAACTCCTGATGCTGGAGCCTCCCAACCAGCAGCACAAACTATCTTTTTAAGGTCACTTCACATAGAAATTAACCAAATTGTTTAAATCTTTAAACAATTAAAACTTACTTTAAAATAATCTTCAAACTATAAAGTATCTAGTGAGGACTAAACAGTCAATTTCAAGCTCCCTAAATGTCCTTGATTTTGGCAAAATTTGTATGACAGATAATTTTGAAAGGATGAATTTATATAAATAATAAAAGCTTCACTAGCTCTTAGGTGGCGACTGATTGCTTACCTGAGCAAATAAGGGTCTGGTGAAATGTGACATCCTTCTACCCAAGCTTACTTTTGGTCCCACCTTATCAGACAGTCCTGCCCTAGCATAATCCTCACACATAACAAATTCTTGGTAATTCACCATTCCCCTTCTCAATAAAAAATTCATATCTGGTGAATCATGTAGGAGGATACTTTATCTTAGAATGATATGCCTTCTTCATGAACCATGCCACAACTTGTACCTTGCTTTGTAATTCTACAATAACGGTCACAGAAAGGATTATGAGGATAATGAATAATTAAGTGGTCCATATCTGTCTGTCAGAGCAACGGCCCAAGGTCAAGTCACAGTATCTAAAGATGGGCTGGCCTGGAGTTCTCCTTAGGACAAGAGAGAATAAGTTTGAACCACATCCACACTCAGGTACACACAGGCTAATTCACCGAAGGTGAATTAATTCTTGAAAACAAAGACTAAAAGCAGAACTTGAGGAATCTGAGAAAGAAATGGCTACAGAGAGTGTGGTATCATTTTAATAGTTCTAAGGCATTAAGGGGCACAAGAATCTGTTCTGAGTCCCCAAAGACATAATGTTTAGCAAGATGGTTTCATGTCTTTGCATGATTGCAAGATCTAATTCTGAAATCTTCTTGTTTCTAATCTGTACTTCATATCAGACTCTGTCACTTAACTGCTATGGACAAATTCCCTTTGGCCTGTTAAACCTCAGTTTACTTCTTTGTAGTTTTAAGGTAACAATGCCCATCTCCACTGCTCTGCCCAGATGACAAGGGCTGCTGGGATAATTAAATGAGGCGACATATGAAGCACAGTGTCAATGGGGAACTCCATCCCTGTGAGCTACCATAAGATTGCTATTGACTTACTTCATGGGACTTGGTGTGCTCTAACTGTAGCCTATTTCTTTGCTGAAGATTTAAATCTATACTTCAAAACAGCAAATATTTAAAATATAGTCAAGAATCACTCTTATCCAATAAAAGTGATCCAATACTATTTAGCACCCTCCACCCAAGGTAGTTTTTCTAAGGGGAAAAGCATTTTAAGATCAGAAAAGACCTAAAGGTTCCAGATATATATTTGAAAAAAAATTCTTTAGAACAAAAGCCACTTTTTTATGCTGGGTTTTTCATTATTATTTAAATGTTTAAAAATCCATGCAAGTAGGAGAAAAATGTTTTTGGTCCTAGGTAATGCCTGAAAATTTTTCTTCCTTCTTCCTCTTCCTCCCTCCCTCCCTCCCTCCCTTCCTTCCTTCCTTCTTTATTTTTTTTAAAATTTTTTTTTTTTAGTTGTAGATGGACACACAATATCTTTATTTGTTTATATGTGGTGCTGAGGATCGAACCCAGTGCCTCACGCATGCGAGGCAAGCGCTCTACCACTGAGCCACAATCCCAGCCCCTGAAAATTTTTCTTTTAATGTGATAAATTTCTTTTATACTCAAAATTTTTCTCCAATGACCTTGATCAATTCAAATCAATTTAGCATGTATTTCTTCAGTATCTTCTTCGCATTAAGCATTGTTAAGTACCATATGAGAAAGGAAGATAAGGAAAACACTCCTTTTATATAAAGATTATAATTTAACAAGAAGACTAAGATAAGTGCACAATTAATTACAGTAAGATAAGGGTCATAAGAAAGGTCAAATAGCTACAACTGGGATTTGAGAAAGGCTTTACAGAGAAGTGGGAAAAAGAAAGATGGATTTAGACTCACAGGCAGAGGGCAGAGCAAATGCAAAAGTAGAGAAATTAAAGACTTTTTCATCATTCTTTAAAATATATAACAATCCATGCAAGTAGGAGAAAACACAGCAAGTGGTCAGGGACCATTCAGAAATTCAATTTGGCTGACATTAGAAAGACTTCTACGGCATCGGTACATGTATGCTACCAAAGAAACACAGCAAATAGTTTTTTGTTAATTTAAATAGTTGAAAATGAAGATGCCAACTCCTGGCAGAAGCAAAAGAAGTGATGTCAAGGAAAGGTGAAAACCAGATGGGCCAATTATCAATACTTGTTGTAGGGCTGAGGGCTTACACACTCTTCTCCATCTACTTGTATGTCTGAAATCCCTCCTTAAAAATTTGTTTAAATGCCAGGCGCAGTGACTCACACTTGCAATCCCAGTGACTTGGGAAGCTGAGACAGGAGGATGGCAAGTTCAAGGCCAACCTCAGCAACTGAGTGAGACCCTGTATGAAAATATAAAGGATGGAGAATGTAGCTCAATGGTAAAGCTCCACACAGTTCAAACCCCAGCACCCCCAACCCCCAAAAAAGTTAAAAAAAAATTGAGGACCACTCCATCTGGGGAGTTGGTTAGCTGATGGCTTCTGATGTGATGGTGCCAAAGAACTTTCTAACTTCCTGGACAACTGCAGGGGGAGGGCTGGAACAGACTCCACAGGGAAGTCCACATAGTACAATGTGACTACAGTTATAAATGTGCCTGTTCTGGGTTCCCAATGCCTTACTCTCCTCACTTGTTTTTCCACTTCCCATTGGGAGAAAGCAGCAGGGTTCTACTACCAGGCGGTTTGGTGTTAGTCAATCTAAGAAAAATGGAGACAATGTGACCTCAATGTATCGTGTGTAAAAATAACTGCAGGGGTTGACTTTGGACATATAAAATTGAGTATTTGTTCATGCTGGAAAACTTGTAAGAAAATCGAAAAATCAACTGTATCCCATCACCGAGAGAAAACCACTTAATATTTTGGCAAATCCAATGCCTGTGTCCAGACAGATGCCCACTCATACATTTATTCGTATTTTCTCTCCTCAAAAATAGAGGATTGCTGGGAAATAGTCACATGTAACATGTCTTTTAGTTTAAAAACTATATAATAGCATTTTATAACACCAATGTAAGAGTTATAATGGCCCATTAAAAGATGCTTTGATCTAATACTTCCAACCTTGCACAGGAGTTTAAGCCAAATATTAATACTGTTTTATGTTTTGACTCGAGAGGGCTCACTCTCAATGCTATTTGAGTCAATATTACTAGTATTATATCCTCTAGTTGGGAAATGTGATGTGATAATGGAAGCCTGTTGTATTGGGGGAGGAGGGTGGTGGCAGCTTTGTTACCAAAGAAATACCATCTTTCCTTTAAAAGTATAGGTTGTTGGGATTTCAGTTTTTTGTTTTGTTTTTAAGTTGTAAAAAACTATAAATGAATTTTGCCAGACAGATACAGACATCCAGTATTACAAAAAGTAACAAGTAAAATTTCTCTACCTTCCTTCCATTCCATTCCACTGCTCAGAACTGGCTACTGTTAACAGTGGTATATCTGTTTTTCAAATAATTATGAGGCTACTTTAAATACATGAAATGTATAATCCCACGTGTATTCAACTTATGTACATATACAGATATACAAATATGCGTATAAACACATGTAAACATAGTGCACACACACACACACATACACCCACACAATGTATAAGATACACAAGCATCAGAAGGATTTTTCTTCCTTTTTGAACACTTCCTTTTTTCCTGACCCTGAAATCAAGACAGCTGTTAAGAGATGCTACTGCTTTTTGTATAACACACTTGATCAGACTACAGGTCTACCCACTCCAGCATAATATGGGAGATGGCTCCAGAGAAGGAGTTGGGGGTAAAGACTTCCTTATCATCCATGGCCTCAAAACTTGAAAATACCCTTTCAAGTTTTCTTTAAACAATCTACTATGGATCCTTTTATGATTGACTCCAAATACTTTCCAGTTCCTACTGCCAGCTATATCTCTCTTGGAGACTTAGGTCCCTGGTATTCATGCATAAAGTCATGAAGAACTCTTCTATGAAACCAGCTCCTTGAAACATGGCTCCTATTCTGATATTCTAGGAAAAGGGTCTGCAAACTACAGCCTAGTGCCTGTTCTTGTAAATAAAGTTTTACTGGAACACAGTCATGCTCCTTTGTTTGCATGCTGTCTATGGCTGCTTTCACAGAAAAGCAATAGAGCTGAGTAGTTGCAATAAAGACTGTATATCCCACTAAGCCTAATTTTTTTTTTTTGGTACTGGAGATTGAACTCAGGGGTACTCGACCACTGAAGCACATCCCCAGCCCTATTTTGTGATTTATGTAGAGACAGGGTCTCATTGAGTTGCTTAGGGCCTCCCCGTTGCTGAGGCTGGCTTTGAACTTGTGATTCTCCTGTCTTAGCCTCCCTAAGTGCTGGGATTACAGGCTAAAATTTTTACTATCTGCCCCTTTACACAAAAAGTTTGCTGATCTATATTCCAAGGTAAGTTGAAAACACAGTTTTCTCTATCAAAAATTTTGGAGGACTTAAATCACCCACCCATACAACCAGTGTTTTTTTCTAGGCTAAAGAGTCTCTTTTCTATTAAAAAAACAAACAACAACAACAACAAAAAAAACCAAAAGCACCTTGGCTCTGACAGTCATAGTGGTGTGCGAGTACATGTTGAACAACATGCTCTCCAGGGAGAAAGAGCCCAGATTTGCAGCACTGGCCTATATCCTTGATATAAGTGGCTTATTTCAAGCTAAACAAAATAATACAAAAAAACAAACAAAAACAAAAATAAAAAAATCACTAAACATGGAGTTCTGGAGAGTTATGCACAAATGCTAATATAAGCCAACAACAGTAAACCACTGGTTATTTGGGACACCTGCTATCAACCACCCAACTCCTCACTTTAAAGTCAAAGGCACTAAGGACCAGAGAAATAAGTGTCTTCCTCAAGTCTGGCTCAGCAAGTGGCATTAAGCTGGAAGTAATTTCTCTGTATAGTCTGGCTGCTTCAGAGGGAGTTACCTCTTTGATAAAAGGGGAAATGAAGGAAAAAAGGCAAAGAAGAAAAGGAAAATGGCAAAGAAGTTCTTTGCCAGGGATAAGTTAATAAATGTTGGTTTTTATCATCATCTTCATAGTGTGGGACTCTGGTTGCTTTAGCTCATGTTTTTGAAGCACACTTCTGGTTCTTCACATAGGACTATGTGTTATTAATACTCTAGCAGATGATTATCTCGGTTAACCGGCAGCTGCCTAAGCTATTAGACTCTAAGCTCTAGAAAGACAAGGCAAGAACTGCATCTTTTGCACTCATTACTTTTCTAGCTGGTACAGAACTGGGCATGTGATAAAGAGGTGGTCAACAAGTATCTACTAAAAGGATGAAGGAGAGATACTCCCCAAAGTGGAGTCTTAGTCAAAGAACCCAACAGGTGCTCCAAGTTTAGATTGCATTCTCTTCTCCAACCTGTGGACTGTAAATTTCTAAAGTACTGGCTGCAGTGTACTTCTGAAGTAGTACAAGTTCTTTAGTAAAGGATACCTGAGTTAGAGAATTTTCTCCTTTGATTGTATACTATATAGTCATATATGCATATAATATATATGTGTACTACACATAGTCCATAATTTCTATTTTAAACATGTGCTGTCAGAGAATGAAGTCAAGGAAAGAATTCAGTGAAGAACTGCACCTACTACACACCAAAATGCTGGACAACTGCTTTCCCGTAGGGACCAAGGAAGGACCATACAAAGTGACTCACCTCTACAAGTAGAAAGTGAAAGATTGGTAAGCATGTTCCAATAAACTCAAGGTTAACAAACACCCAATTGCAAATAGAAATGAACACCAGGAAAGGAGGCAAGAGCATGCCTCTGTTATTTTGGAAATAACTTCTCAACCACTAACCTCTACACACTTGGTATAGTCACCCCATTGGCACTACTCTGAACCCACTGATCTTGTTTGCCACAGCACTGTTGTAATCCTGATGCACAGACAGGTCAGCTCTGCAGGCATAGAAGCAACCAAAGCCACCTGTGAGTCTTGCTGCGTTTTTCAGGAGGCCAGCAAGATACATTATAAAATGAGAGGACCTAGTACTTGGTTTCAAAGTGAGGTCAAGCTTGATTCCACAAATCAGAGTTTAATCCTCTCCATGGCACTCAATGGGCTGTGTTCCCATTTAAAGGAAGTATCCCAAAGGAGAAGCAGACCCAATGAATTAAGTCTTTAAAGCATTTCCTCCCCACTGGTTCTAAAAATGCTGTGCAGAGGTCTGGAAGATCAAAACCACTTTCATAATAACACTATGAAGTTATTTGCTTTTTTTCATTCTCACATTCTCAGGAGTCCACTGCGGAGGTCTCCAGAAGTTACATGACATGTGACAGTGCAAGAGACTGAGTAAAGCAGATATAAGAATCCAGTTTTCTTTTATTGAGCCTGACATTAAAAGAGGTTTGCAGAAATGTAAAACAATGCCATTATTCTTGATAGTTTTCTGTTCTGGAAAATACAGTTTTTTTTTTTTTCATAAAAAAGTTAAGGTATAACTGGTCTAGTATTTTTAAATGAGTTATTAAATACTGTAAAATTTTCTCGGTTTTATTTATATGTGACAAATATCAACACATTCAACCCACATAAACACATAAACCCACTAATTTTTAAGAGGGTAAAGGATACTGCGTCCAAAAAAGTTTGGAAACTTTTGTTCTAGAGATTGTCCCCTGTGAGAAGGGCTGTGTGTTCCGCACGTACGAAGATGTGCTATTCCGGTGTGCTGGCCAAGCAGGGAAGGCAGCCCGGTCTCCTTAGAATTTGGGGTCAATTAAAGTGGGCTTTGTGCCCCACCCTTCCATTGAGATCTTCCTCCCTCACCCACTATCCTCTTGATAGGGATTCCCCGACCTGCCACACAAAGCTCGGCGACGATTACCCGCCGTCCAGGCTCGGGAAGGACTCCGGGTGAGGCCCGCACACCCTCGTGGTCAGGGCTCCGCACGGCCCGCACTACCTGGCCGAGGGCTCTCGGGCAGAACGCGCAGCCAAGGTTACGAACGGCAAGGAGAGCCACAGCAAGTCCCCGTCGCGCCACAATCTGAGGGATGGCGGGGAGGTCACTCCCCAGGAACACGTCCCCTCGGCCTCCCCCGTGCTCTGCCCGACTCCCCCGGGCCGCTCCGCCTCGCACGCCGGGAAAGGCCCTCACCAACTCCCCGGAGGACCCGGGGGCCGGCGCCCCCGCTGGGGGGACGTCAGTCGGGACGAGGCAGTACTCACCGGGGACGACACAGCGGGGCCACGGCGACGAGCGGGCCGGGACAGGGGAGCTCCTGCTCGCGTGCAGTCCCCTCCTCTGCCTCTCTTCTCTTCCCCAGCCGCCCGGGGCTGCCGGACGCCGGGAGGAGCAGGGGCGGGGCGGGCGCCGGCCGGAACCAGCCTGGCCGCGGCCGGGGGCGGGGCCTCCACGGCGCCCCCGCCCGGCCTGGCCCGACCCTTCCCGGGGAATCTTGGCTCGGGCGGGACACAGGTTGCTGGTGGTTGGGCCACTGAAAGTGGAGAGACGCGTCTTTCCGCAGGGCCGGCTCGTGCCGGCCTTGGGCCTGGGGCTAGGATGACGGTCGCTCACGTTGGTGCCTGAGATTTGACTGCCCCGCGCTCGCGCTGGGAAATGAGCCGAAGGGCCGGGAAGAAATACAGCCTTTTTTTTTGTTTTTTTTTTTT
>PVHX01008356.1:0-84149 GCA_004024805.1 Geosciurus inauris | reverse complement strand
GGTTATTGGGCCAAATAAAGTGCTTGCTCGCCCCCAGGGTTCCAACCCCCTGATTTATTCCAGACCTGGGGCCTCCCACAACAAGTCCCCTGTAACCTCTCCTCAAACACCTATGACCTCACCCCAGGGTCTCCCTACCCCCTCTCTGGGTCCTTCTAGGGTAACTCCCAATCCCCTGTGGGAAGTTATTTCTGCTATGTATAATATACTCAATGGGTCTTATCCCAACCTCACTAATAACTGCTGGCTATGCTATGATGTTAACCCTCCATTTTATGAAGCAATGGGGATAAATACCTCCTTTAGCACATCCCACAATACCCCAACAACCTGGACAAGTATAAGATATGGGGTAACCCTAACCCAGGTTGGTGGCCTGGGTACTTGTATAGGGACTGTGCCCTCCCACAAAAGGGGCCTATGTGCCAATAAATTCAAATCCCCTTGCTCCGGAAAAAACACTCAAAGTTGGCTAACCCCAAATGGGGGGGGTTACTGGATTTGCTCTGAGTCCGGTCTGACTCCCCACGTGTCATGTCAGGTACTTAACCAATCTCCAGAATTTTGTGTTACAGTGGCTGTACTACCCTGCATCTTCTACCATGATGAAAATTATGTCTTCTTGCGCTGGGACAAAAAACACCCACAGAGAACAAAAAGAGAACCCCTTACAACTCTGACCATTGCTACCCTGTTTGGCCTAGGGTTACCTGGGACTAGTGCTGGTGTTGCCTCCCTGATTACCCAGCAACAGGGTCTAACTTCCCTGCGAGCTACTGTTGATGAGGACTTAAAGGCAATTGAACAATCCATCAGCCTCCAGGAAAAGTCCCTTACTTCCCTATCAGAAGTTGTCCTACAAAACCCGCGCGGATTTGACTTAGTGCTCTTACAACAGGGGGGCCTTTGTGTGACACTAGGGGAGGAATGCTGCTTCTATGCTGACCATACTGGGGTCATTAGGGACTCCAAGGCCAAACTTAGGGAGGGACTCGCCAAGAGAAAACAAGAAAGAGAGTCTCAGGAGACCTGGTATGAGTCCTGGTTTAACCAATCTCCATGGCTAACTACTCTAATCTCTGCCATAGCTGGGCCCCTAGTGCTTCTGCTACTGGCCCTGATCTTTGGTCCCATTATTGTAAATAAGTTAATGGCCTTTGTCAAAAAACGAATTGGAAGCATACAACTGATGGTCGCACAATGCCAATATCAGGTGATGGTGGCCAGTCCTCGCTATGAAGAACTCTCTCAGGAGGAAGAAGACCCCTCCCTCGGGGTGTTCCAGCTGGACAGCCCCTAGGCAAACGGGACCTGAAGTGCTAGTGTGGTAGTCAATGACGGGTAAGATTCCCTGAAAGATGGGGACAACCTAAGACAGGCACACACTCGAGTAAGGCCCACTTCGCCTATTACAAAAACAAAAAGGGGGATATGTGGGGGACATATGCAAGGGCATGCCACAAAATGGCGCCAAGCTACCACCCCAGGCCTGACCATGCTGCCCTTGGAGAGCCATCACCTCACCCTTATTGGCTGACCTCTGCTTCCATGTTCGTGGACAAGACATGGACAATGAATACTCTCCTATCTAAGTGCCTCTGTACATCCCACTTCCGCATTCTTAGCTCAGTAACAGGACACCTACCCCCTCCTCTATATAAGCCTGTATCTCTCCTCAATAAATCAGTTCCTGCTTAAGACAGAACTCTCCGGCTCAGGTGTGGTAATTGCGTGCCGGACGACTTTACCATTCTCAGCCGTCGTGTCGGGGACTCCCGGGGATCCCCTCCTCCCCGCTGGCCGAGGGGGGAGACTGATACCTGGCTGGGAGGACCCCGACAGATCTGACTACAGATGTCCATCTCAGCCCTGCAGCCCCTTTGGACATGGCCTCAAGTTGGGGACGCTGCGGATGCTGACAACTGGAGGCAGAGAAAGGTCAACCAGGAATCTGAATGGCCCTCTTTCTCTAAAGCCAGCCAGGAGAGGATCAGAGTTAAAAGAAAGGGGAAAGGAACAGAAGTGACTGGGGCCCAGAGTCCATCCCTGGGCTGCCCTCTCACCACCTAGTCTGCAGCCTGGGAAACCCTCACCCAGGGATGGCTGGGAGACCTAAGCAGAATAGAGCAGAGATATGAACCACTTAGCTGGAAATTTTTGAAGATGTATGTAAAAAACATGAAAACAAACAAAAATATTTCTATGATTTATAAAATAAACATGAGCACACAGAGCGATACTGTTTTGGACGTGAAAATTGCATAATGTTCACAACTTCTATAATAAACCTCTGAATTTGTTCTCTAATGAATTTATGGATTAAATAAGTCTGATTAAAACCCTAATGAGAGAACTGGCTGTGATCACAAGGTACCCCACAAGCACAAGGTACCCCACAGGAGAGGTGGGAGAAAAATGCAAAGATTAAAAAAAAAAGTGTGTTGCTGACATCACAGGAGAAGGGAAAGAAGCATGGTATGAAACAGTCCCCAGAACCTGCCTGGAAGCCACAGCCGTCATGATGATTAGGAAGCAAGCCAATGAGTTACTTTTTATTTTCAGTTTTTAAGAGAATTGAGTGGTGTGTCTATCTGTGCTTTGGGATTGAAAGTAGATGATCATAACCAGCTGACTAGTGCCTCAAGGTGCAGCCCAGGCTCTCTGGCAGCACATGGTTTACAGAAACAGAAATGTCCCTTTCTGCTCTGCTTGGTGTTGGGGCCACCAAATACAGCCGGTGAGCACATGGAGCATGGTAGTGATGAGCACATGAAGCAGGTAGTGCAGTCAAAGACTGGCTTGTATTTTGTTTCATTTT
The DNA here is from genome assembly GCA_004024805.1 of Geosciurus inauris. Classification (NCBI taxonomy): domain Eukaryota; kingdom Metazoa; phylum Chordata; class Mammalia; order Rodentia; family Sciuridae; genus Geosciurus; species Geosciurus inauris. The sequence continues at coordinate 81,331 of PVHX01008356.1, read as the reverse complement.
AGTGAAATTCAATGTAACTTATGTGGAGATACTGGCTCCTGCTTTGGATGGTGCGGTTCTATGATGATTATCTGTGCAAATGAAAGTAAGAAAGGACTGTTTTTGCATTACAAAATAAGAATATCTTTGGAAACATCTTACTTCATGTTAGAGAGCATGCCCTGGGGAAAGAATTCTTTCACTTAACCTGAAAAGGCACAAATTGGTGCAAACTTATAAACTATCTTTAAAATAACTCGTCAATTTGTATCAGGTTCATAAATTTGTATCAGGTTCATAACTTCAATCTAGTAATTTGAGAAACTTCCAGGAGTCTATCCTACCAATGTAGTCAAAGATGTAGGAAGCAAATTGCATATGAAAACTATTACACTTATTTCAAAAATTTGAAATTCATAAGTGAATAATGGAAATAATTATAATTAAATTAAAACAATGTAACTAAAGGTACTATAGGTACCTTGAGTTTAACTATTATGACTGCATTTAAAGTCAAATTTGATATAATTACTCATTAAATTGCAAAATATTTACCATGTAGTATATATATATTTTGAGGAGAGTACCAGCATTGAACTCAGGGGCACTCAACCACTGAGCCACATCCCCAGCCCTATTTTATGTTTTATTTAGAGACAGGGTCTCACTGAGTTGCTTAGCACCTTGCCTTTTCTGAGACTGGCTTTGAACTCACAATTCTCCGGTCTCAGCCTCCCAAAGTGCTGGGATTACAGATGTGTGCCACCACGCCACTGGGCTCATGTAGTATACTTTTAAAGATACAATTATCTCTCTATATAGAGATACATCCATATAACATGTATAGTAAATTATGTAATACAATATTAACTGTAACTATATATGGTTACATATCACATTAATATAATAAATCAATGTATTGTTAGAGTGTATATCAATGTATAAGATATTCTAATACTATATATTTTATTGCTATATCAATTATTATGTTAATGAAATTTCATATATTAGCTAAAATATTGTATTAATATAAATATATTTAGCCAATAATACTAGTATTACTGATTTTTCAAAATACTTTGGTATAGTAAAATATGGAATAAAATCTCTTCCCTAACATTTTTCTCATTTTACATTTAAAAAATCTTTAATGAAAAGTACTAAATTTATGAATAAAATCAGTTTTCAAATTTAACAGCAGCCTATAATATACAACATGTCTTCACATTTATTAGCTCGTTTTACACTTCAGTAGCTTATAAAGGTAAAGCCCAGTATGATTAAGTTGCTTTGACCAAGATCACACATATTTCAAGTAGTCACCCCCAAAAAGAACTCTGCTGTTATATTTGTTATTAAATGATGTTCTCTGTAATGAGGTCATAGAGGCCTCATGAGTTTGAGTCTCTTGTCTGATAAGCCACCATAGTCATCATCTAGTAATAATTAATCGACTCAAAAATAAACTGCACTGTCACTTTGGATAGTTGAATTCATTTTTCAGCAGAAAGAGTGCTTTCTGCTTTCATGTTTTTGGAGAGATGTTCAAGTAATCACTCCGGTTATGTCCTGAGGCGTGGTGTCCAGCTCATCTGTATACAACTACTCCAAGAGTAAAATGAAATTGGTAGGTAGGTACAGACACAGGCTGAGATCCAGAGTGTGCCACAGAAACCTCACCAGGCTGATCAGGTACGCACTTCTCAGCACTAACCCAGGAGAGCGAGGGTACGCACTTCTCAGCACTAACCCTCAGTCCCTCCTGCTATTACGTGAGTCACGCTAATCTCTGGGGGATGATCAACATATCTTAAGGAAGTGATATACCCTCCTGGCTTACCTTAGAATCTGACTTATTAGTAGACGTAAGCTTGTATTTTCCCTAAAATATCTCAAGATATGTTACGAAAATTGTCCCTGGAGACTCCCCAAACACTAGCCCTTAGTCTTCCTCTGATGGGAATTCCAATATCCAGATGAAGAAGATGTGTTTAAAGTCTTGCTTTATTTTGTTGTTGATGGATGAGGTCAGGAGAGAGGATGAAGAGCAGACAGCATGACCTTGCCCTTTATAAAAAGAATACCCTCCAGAGCACCTGCCTAAGGTCACACAGGCAGGAATGACACCGGGCACGGGTGCTGCCAGATCCCTGCTTGATATTTGTTGCTGAAAGCCACTGGCAGAAGCAAAGGCAAAGCAATCACCTTTGCGAAGTCCCCAGTAAATGCAGTTTCAGTCAGCTAATTAGGAACATGTCTTCAAATGAATTCCATTTTCTCTGTTGTGCCGCAGCCTGCCTTTTGTTTGAGATGGAAGACACCGAAAGCTTCTAATTGGACTCTCAAGTTCACAATTCCAAAAGCCAGTGAGCGAAGTGAATTGTTTCATGCTTACTCTCTTTTCCACCATCCACACAAAGCAGAACGCTTTTTAGAACTTGGGATTGAATGTCCTCTGAAGTAACAGTGGTAATATGACTTCTCCAATCTGCGTGGTGCTTTGCAGAGTGGCATGCATCACCTCTTTCTGGGGTGCTTGGGTTGGCAGTAATAGAGGGCTAGAGCTGAGGGCCGGGCCGCGACAAAGCCCTGGAGCATGTGGCATTGACTTCAGGAAGGTGCAGCTGCAGAGGCTGCCAGGGTACTGAGGAGCTCATTACTGGAGGCTGGAAGGCAGCGATAAAACCAGTACCAGGGGCTTAAAAGATGGCGACCCATGCTTGGTAGTAAGAAATAAGTGGCGAGACTGCAGAAGATAGAAAATGAACCAAATTAACCTAGGTATGCAGATAAGGTTTCTAGGCAGAATATGGAAAGTGCCAATTGGCTTCTGTTAGCTCCATATGATTAGATATGAGAGGATGAAAGTGAGCTAAAGAAAGATCTATTCACTATGCAAGCAGAATTTCCAATCCAGACTTATTGGGTTGGAAAAATAAAACTGTTACATTTCTAGGCTCTCTAGCTGGCAAAAGACTCTCAAAGTAAGAAATGGCCTCAGGGAGAAGAGAAAAATAAGGATGTGGTCACAGATTCTGTGTGAAGACCCTGGGAAGAACTCAGCTTAGCACATTGCCTTGGCTAGAAAGGAGCACCTTTAGGACTCGTGCTTGTCATCTCCCGGTGGCTGTGCACATGGCCTGGGATTCTCTCAAAAGGAATCATGAGGGTGGCTTTTGAAATGGAGGGTGACTGTCAGTTGGGTGTGCAGAAGGGGCTGAGTAAGTTTGGGCTAACAGGAGCAGATGTCATTCAAAAAAAAAAGTGACTGGTGGGGCTCTCAACTTCCTGAAGTAGTCAGAGGCAGGAAAGCAGCTCAGAAGACATGACCTATTTCTTATGGAAAAAAAGGATGCTTCAGAAAGAAAATTTCCCGAGGATGGAACAAAGAAACATGTAAAATCCTGAATTACAGAACTACTTCTAAGGGACAGAACTGGGCCTAACCTGGACCCAGCTGAACTCAGTCCTCTTACCAAAAGTGATCACCTGGTCTTCTGAATTGCTGTGGACCAGTGACTTCTGTGTGCATCTTGTCCCCTCCCTTACAATGGGAGTGTCTACTGTAGCTGTCCTTTCCTCTTACTGTCACATGTAGATGTGTGAGAAGCGGATAATGTCTTTTAATGCACACATTTCTGAATTAAGGAGACAGGCATCCACACGCTAATCTATATCTGGGCCTGATTAGATCATGAGATATGAACTTAGAGCTTTATATTGTGGTTTGATGAGGTTTTAGGAGTCTTATTAGGACATTAGTGTGTTTGCCTGGGAAGGCTCAAGTCTCATTGCAGCCAGAGAAGGGATGTTGCTCATCATTACATTAAAGCCACTGGAGCGCATCTCCTATGACCCATGTCCTGTGTGACCATCCCTCAAATTGCCTCTGGGCTCAGCCATGGAGCTTGTTCTGACCACTGGCATGAACAAACATTATGCCAGGAAATGATCTCTACCCTGCCACTGTGATTGGGGTCTTCCCGTTCCTCAACAGGGCTGGCCCTGTATGAGGAAGCTGGGTGCAGATGTGCCTCTGAAGAATGAAGACCCAGAAGAGCGAGACCCAGCCACCCAGCTGAGCCCCGGCTGCAGCTATGCCGCGCTGGGTGCCAGCAGGAGGGACGGCTCCTGTGGATCCAGCCAGAGGACCGTGAGCCCACTGGAGCCTCATGAGAGATGATAAGTCATCTTTTAAGCACCAGGATCTGCAAGTTTGTTACTTAGAAAAAAGCCACACAGGAATGGGTTTTGCAATAGCAACTGGTGAGATCAGAATATGAACACCTTCAAAACTCACAACGGAAAAATTACTTTTCACTTGTATCCAATTTGCACCAAAACCCTCAGTTAAGCAAAGGGGTAGAATAATGCCTTCAGATAAGCAAGGTCTCAAGATTTACTTGCCCTGGAATCTGTGTTGGAAGGTGAACTCCAATAAATTCAGAATTACATTGAGAGAGAGGAAGAGATGGATTCCAGGAAAGATACATCTAAGCCAGAAGACAAAAACATGTGAATAAGCAAATTCCCAGGATGGTTGCAAAGGAAATTCCCATAGGAACAGCTCCACAGGGGCCCAGCTCATTAGAGGAGGGAGACCGAAGACTCTGGATAGATGTCTACAAGAAAAATAATAACCCAGCATGTGAAGAAGAGACTTTTCCTTCTGTTAAAGAGGAAGAGGATGCATTAATTATGACTTCTTAGAAATCTAAATGGATACAAAGAGACACAGCATTAGTTCCAGGGGTAAAAGTCTACAAGAAAGAAAGTGATTATCATAATGGACAGAAGTCATCACTGCCTTGGGAAAAGGGGAGTGGATAGGAGACCTGTGTGCACACATGCATACATGAGCCTGCTGCCAGGAGAGGGGGTGAGAAGCCCAATCTGCACCTTGCACTTCAGGACGTCAGATACTATCCACAATGGAAAACAAGAAAGAGAAGCTTACAGATGCTTTACAGAAATGCATGGTGACCACAAGAGAAATAAGGCAGAAAGGGTGGAAGAAGCCACCTCTGAGCCATGAGAATGGAGGTGGGAGAGGTGGGGCCACCTGCTGTCTCTGTTACATTGAAGGAAAATCTGTGATTGTGATTAAAATTCACAATTGCTGGAGAAGTTAATGATTTTTGCTTCTTAGGACTAGCTGAGAGGCCAGGGACGTTTTGTGAGGAAATATAAGAAATAATAGAAGGGTAGAGTATGACCCAGAAAGCAGAAACTCCGGGAGGGATGGAAAGCAACACATTTACCTTTGCAAATCCACTCACAGCATGTCCAGGCAAAGGAAATCAGTGCAGGACACACGCCTTCCAGGGCTGAAGAACTCAGGTGACCACTGGGACAGGCAGATTCTGGGCATGGACTGAGGCTGTCCCTTTACACAGCTTTTAGCAGGAGCCCTGAAGTCAGAGCCTTACACACAATGAACACAGTAACGCAAAGGGAAGACCATGCGATGTAAAGAAAGGGACAATCAAAATTTAACTATTGTGGGAAGAAGACGAGTAGTCTTGAAAGCACTAGGGACAGAGGAGTGAAGAGGGGGAAAGCCAAGAGATTAACAAGGAGAATTATCCATGGCTCTGAGTCCAGGTGAAGAGCCAGGGAGGACAGGAGCCCCTGTCACGCAGGCTCTCGCCTGGTTTGCAATCTCTGTTACGAAATGAGATCATTTCAATTAAATAACTGTATGTGGCATAATCATGTGCTGCCACCCCTTCATTTTCTAAATTGCTGTCCCCAGGACAGAGGTCGGAGAACAGAAAGAACATCTGCTGCAGAATAAATCAGAGATGCTCGGGTTCATTGCTCCTGCATCTGTCAAAATGTGCACTGGTTTCTGCAGTTTCCTCTCAGGGATGACAGCCCACCTGCTTCCTGGGATGGCTGCTGGCTTCTCAAGTGTCTACAGGGCATGCCTTTGCTTATGCATGGCCAGCAAGCCTCACTGATCACCTGCCATCACAATAATACTTTTTCTACTCCCATGGAGATGTTATCCAAGGAGATAAACAAGAAGTGAGTAAAGCAAGAAAGAGCACATTCCAGACTAAGCAGCAGCATGCAGGGAACTGAGATACCCAGGGGCTGCTGTGCAAACAACCATGAGCTTCAGACACCTGGGACTGAGCGTTCCAGGAAGACTGCTCTGTGGAGAAGGCTTTCCATCTGACTGAAGAAGAATGTCAAGAAGGGGCCATCCAGTAATGATCGTAAGGAGAAGGCACTTCACATGTCACATTCAAATGTGCTCATTCCCATGTTGACCTTGTTATTATACATGGCCACTCAGTTGCTCAAGTCATTCTCATGCATCCTCAATTCCTCCCTTCTCTTTACCCCAAGTCCAACTTATGAGCCAATTTAATTGATCCTACTACTACTATCCTATTGCTAAAAGCATGTGCAATTACCTGTTGACATCACTATTCACACCTTCATCCTAAGATGCCTCGCTTCTTCCTGTCTTGCTACAATTTATTCTTCAGGCAGCAATGGGGGCAATCTTATGTGACTATAATCAATTCATGTCATTTTCTTTTTCACAATTATCCATTGATGACTTAATAACAGTCTGTAAAATAGGAAGCAGTCATATAAATTTGATTAAGTGAATTGCTAGAGATCATGCAAATAATTTACTCATAAATTATTAGAGGACAGGGGAGTCCTTTTTGAGGAAGCGATACCTGAGCTGCACCTGGAAGATGAACAGGAGGTAGGCAAAGAATCTACAGATATCAGTTATACATAAAGTATTATGCACACTGTGTTTAAAAGCCATTGGCTAAGAGGTGATAGAGAAAGGTATTAACATTAACCTTTGGTAAGTGAAGAGACAATCAAGTAATTTCTAAATATCCAAATTGTTAAAGAGGCAAAAATTGGAATGGTACAAATTCTCCATCAAGCCAAAGAAGACAAGAAAGAATAAAAGAATGAGAGAATTTAATCCTCCAATTCCTGTTAGTGATATTTAGAGAAAGAGATGAAAAAGAGCTTGCTGTGTTGGAAGAAAGGAAAACATGCTGGGGTCGGGGCTGCAACATAGAGACCCAAAGGGAATGGCAGGAGAGGGGGCTGTGCAGATGGACTGCAGCTGGTTCACACTGCTCTCTACTCGGGGCTTGGTGAGTTTTGGTTTCACTGGAAGTACAATGGGAACTTCCTCAGCAGCTAAGAGCAGGAAATTATTTTACTTAAATTTCCAAATATGACTAACTGCTGGGTAAAAAATTGGTTAATGGAGAGTGGCAATAAAAGCAGGGAGACATTTTAGGAGGCCCTTGCAAGTGTTTAAGAAGATATTGATGGATTTGAATGGAGACTGTAGCTGGAAAGACGAAGGCAGAATGGGAATTGAGAATGGATCAGTCATGGAGATGAGGAAGTTAACAAAGGATTTCCAGAACTTGGACTGGTGGGAATTCTAGTCCCAGCCTTCCCACAGCCACACTTGAAGCCATAATGTAAGTTCCTAGTCCATTTTCTGTTCTATACCAAAGACTGGGTAAATTATAAAGAATTGAAGTTTACTTTAGCTCACAGTTTTGAAAAGCATGGCACCCTCATTTCATGAAAGCCATCTGGGCGTATTATAACATGGCGGAGGGTGCCACACGGCGAGACAGGGCCAGTATGTCAGAGACAGCCCACTTTTATAAGAGAGCCTTCCTTCAATTACCCATTAGTCCATCAGAGGATTAATCTAACATGAGGCACAGCCTGCAGCACCCAAGCACCTCCCACGGGTCCTGTCTCCAAATATCACTAACAGGAATTTGAGGATTAAATTCTCTCATGTTTTTTATTCTTTCTTATCTTCTTCGGCTTGATGGAGAATTTGTACCATTCCAATGTTTGCCTCTTTAAAAACAATTTGGATATTTAGAAATTACTTGATTGTCTCTTCACTTACCAAAGGTTAATATTAATACCTTTCTCTATCACCTCTTAGCCAATGGCTTTTAAACACAGTGTGCATAACTACTTTATGTATAACTGATATCTGTAGGACTGCATTTCTGTTTTTCTCTCTCATTCTCATGCATTATAGCTTTTCTTACAGTGTGCCCATTTGTTTACATGTGCTGGCCGTGATACCTAAAGTATTGTTAGGAATAATGTGAGGTATATGAAAACAATATTTCTTAACAGAAGATTCCCTTCTCTCTTAGTGTGGTGAAGCATTCCAAAATCACTTCAATTTTAAATCTAAGACTTGAGGTTCTGGAACATACAGTATCCACAAACCCAAGCTGGGACCCACATAAGGCCTGATAAACCCCAGGTCTAACCTGTGGTTGTGGCCACTTTATATGCTAGCTGAAAGTGTGGGTGCACATCAGGCAGACGTGGGCTGTATGTAAGTTTTTCCATCCCATCAACTCAGTTTTCCTGCTGTTTCTTCTTAGTTAGCAAATGTTCTTAAGGAAAAGCACATTTGAATGTGATTTACTGCTTTAAGATATCATCGTCTCTTATATTTTATACCAATGACCACTACTATGTCCTAGTTTTTTAATTTTTTTTTCGAGATTTTCTCATATTTAATCCAAAATTTTTGCTATCTCCATCCTCTAGGAGAGGGTTTTAAATTAATTACCTACCCTGGTATTTCTAGAACTGAACTCTCAATGTCAATAATAAAAAATAAAAAAATCAGTAAGAAATATTTTTCCATGAAGACCTTTTGTTAGATTTATTCCTTGTGTCTAATAAGGATTTTGCCACTGTTAGGATCAGTGAATTTTTTAATAGTATTATTTACTTTTGCTTCATAAAAAAAACCTGTCTTTTCATCAAGTTACTAAGTATCCAGTGACCTTGGTAATCTGTCACTAATTCTCACAAGTTTTTGTGAGTATTATATGTAGGCAACTTTATTATTTGGAAATATGAATTTTTGTTAGTGTTTTGCTATTTTGTTGTATTACTAATTGATTTTATTGTTATTGTAATGCATTTTCTGGTAGCTAGAGAAATTTTTGAAAAGTTAGGGTTCATGATAAGGTGAATCTCCACCTTCTCCTCAGTTTAATGTAAATTAGTCTAAATTCATCAATAACGTGATGTGAATTTTTGATAGATGCCTTCTTCTCAGATGCCTCTTATACTTTACTTCTAGTTTCTTAAGAATTTGAAAATGCTTACTGAATTTCTCAAATCTCTTCTGCATCTACTAATGTGATTGTATTTTTTAAATCATTAATGTGTCGCATCATGCTAATGGATAATTTGATGTTGAGCCATGAATGCTTTACTTAGATACACCCTACTGCATCATGTTAATGCTTGGCCAGATTGAAAAGTGAAGTTGTATTTAGAATTTTTACACCATCTTTCATAGATGAAACTGATGATTTTCTTTCCTCATGAAAACAATTAGAACAAATCTAATTACAGGCAAAACTGGGAACTTTCCCATTCTCCTCTGTTTCTTGTCAAATTAAAAGTACTTAGTGAGAAAGCAGGCTGTGTGGGGGGGGGTATGTGTGTGTGTATCTGAAGGGCCCAGGCTTTGTTATGAAACCCACGTGGTTCACAAAGAAGGGGTCAGACTGGAATTACCTTCTTTCAGAAAAGCATGGGATTTATATACATTTATAATTTGTTCTTTTTTTTTTAGTACTGGGTATTGAACTCAGGGGTACTTGACCATTGACCACTGAGCCACATCCCCAGCCCTACTTTGTGTTTTATGTAGAGACAGGGTCTCACTGAGTTGCTTAGCGCCTCACCTTTGCTGAGGCTGGCTTTGAACTCATGATTCTCTTGTCTCAGCCTCTCAAAGTGCTGGGATTACAGGCATAAGCCACTGTGCCCAGCTTTACTATTTATTCTTAATGTTATTGTTTGCATTTTAAATGTCCTCCCAGGCCATTTGTCATATCCTGCCCTTTCTGTATGTCAGGAGTATTTTTAGATTTTCTTATTGGAAGTCACATATATTTTAAGTTTATGCCTAAGTATTTTGTGTTATGTTGATGTATTTTGTTCTTCCCATATAATTTTATATATAGAAGCTGTAGATTTCTTTATTTTACTTTTATGTACCCCTTTTACTAAGAGTATTTTCACAAGAGTATTATCATACCACCCACACAAGCTTGGTGTTATTGAGTGCTTTTTAATTTTGTCTTTGCTTCCTTTCTCTTATCTAATTGCATTGTCCAGAATTTCAGAAATGGTGATGAGATGATGCCATGTAAGATGCTGGGGACCCAAGAAACTCACAGAGTTAAGTTCAGGAGTGGAGCTGGAGGTGAGGAGCTGAGGAAGCACCAGCACCAGAGCTCACAGTGCTTTCCTGGTTTTACAGAAGACATTTCTCTTTGTTATATGTTACATGATTATTTATGTTTAGGGGCCTCTTTTCTCCCTAACCTATCAACTCTATGTGAAAAATTCAGGGACAGTTCAGTCCTTGAGGTCACCCTTCATTCACTGACAATTTGGTGACAAACGAGAAAGCAGAGATGGGCAGAGTACGGTCCCTGGCCGAGTCTAGCCAGGCACCTGTTTGTGTCTATGAAAATCTTACAGGACACAGCCACCCCCATTCTTTTGTTTATTTTCTATTGCTGCCTTTGCATCTGAAAAAAAAGATGACTGTTGTAACACAGACCAATGTATGGCTCACCTAAATTCTTTCTTTATAGAAAAGAATCCAGCAACCCTGAATTTAAAGATAAGTTATCTGAAACTAAGATTGCCCTTCATAACAGCCATTGGGATGAAGTTCGGTTTGAACCTCCTGCAACACCTCATTCACTAACTCTTTGTCAAACCAAAAGTGATATTAGCCACTTTGGTTCTACCATGGGATTCAGCAATTGCTTAACCTAAGGGACAATAGGTTTTTTTCAGGGAACTCTGTCTTCCTATGTACCACAACCTCAGGGACCAGGACACAGGCATGGGCATGGCAGACCACAGCAATGGCAGAGTAGCCTCACACCCCAAATCAAGAGAACCTGGGCGGGCTGTGCTTCTGAGTTCCATGAGGGCTGTGCTTGTGTGTTCAGCCAGTCATCGTGACATTTCACAGAAACACTGAAATGTCAGAAACACCGCTCTATTCCAGGCCCACTGTAGAGCAACATGATAAACATGGAAGTAATAGGAAATGCTATCCAGTAGCTGGCTGCAGTGGCACACATCTGAAATCCCAGGGACTTGGGAGGCTGAGAGAGGAGGATTGCAAATTTGAGGCCAGACTCAGAAACATAGTGAAACCCTGTCTCAAAATAAAAAGAGTAAAGAGGATTGGGGATATAGCTCAGTTGTAGAGCACTCCTGGGTTCCGTCTCCAATACCCTCCCCCCACACAAGAATAAATGAATAAATAAAATTAATTAAATTAGACAATAAAGACAGAAAGTAGAAGTGGATGTCAGGGTCTGCAGGTAGAGGGGGAATGAAAGTGACTGCTAAAGGAAATGCTATGCAGAGGTCATGTCCGAGGTGTGGTTCAAACCAAGAGGAAATAACTTGGAGATCACAGCATTTCAGCTGGGTCCTGAAGAATCCGTCCCTTGAAACGAGCCTGCTGTTTTGGTACACACACATTCTCCATCCCTGGATCCTTTCTATTTCCTTAGCATTTACCTTGACCATGCTTGCTGCCGGAATCTCCCTGCTAGTCATACTGGACTGACCAGAATGGGCATCCTTTCCACGAGGAAAACTCACTTCTTTTCTAGTCCACTGCTATCAGCCCTGGTCTTCCAGGCTAGGCTGCAAGAGTGACCAGCAGATTGTGCCTGCTCCTGCCCCGCCTCCCCTGCTCCCAGCATGCCATGCGACTGCCATGTGGACAGCCACGTGCCTGTTCAGGCCTCAAGGTTGCACCCTGGATTTCTGTGAGCATGTCTGTCTCTCCCTTTCTTTCTTCTCACTCTATTTTCCCTCACCTGAAATCTCCGTGCATGTATATCAACTTTAATTGGCTAAAATGTCAATATGCAAGGTGGAATGTGCCAGCATGGTTGTCTTATGCCTAGATCCGTTAGCAGCTCACTGTTCTTTGGGCTCACGCAGACAGCTGCATAAACCCACAAAATATACCATGTGGAAAATATTATGATCTCAAATTAATTTTCCCAGAATCATGCAGTCTATCTCCAGAGCCTGGACTTTCAGCCACTAAGCCATATTCCCTCTGTAATTGTGCAGGAATCTTAAGAGCATGGGATATTCATGTTTTTGCTTGAATCCAAAAGAGTGAACCTAGTGAAGATTTCTCATAACTCAAAGTCACCTGCGAGCGGTTAGACTTTTCCATCCACTAGAACATGCCAGTAGTACCCTCACAGAGCAAAACACGGGGGTGCATCAACTTTTGTGTAGAAACAATGAAAAGTTAACTTGGCAAAGCTCGGGATGGTGCCGTTTCACATCTGCCAATTGTTTTCATTTGCTCAAGTACAGAGAAGTAAACTAAGGACATGTTTTGTGATCATGATGAGGAAGATAACTAGATGGCAAAAAGTAAAATATCAGATTCTGTGATACTTTCCCCTGAACATCGGTGACTCTGCAGCCGCCAATAAACAGTGTTACACGTGGACATTCTTCCTTGAGGAAGTATTTGAATTTAACTTGCGAGGTAAAATTGAATTATTTCAGGTGCTTTTTAAAGACAGTTTTAAAATAAATAAAAAAATAAAATAAAAACAGACCAACTGTGGAAAGGGCTATAAAATCTGGGATTACTGTCCTAAGGATTTGAGCTTTTTCTCTCCAGTGCCATATTGAAAACATTGGAAAAATATGAAAATTTTGAAAAGCAGAGGAAAAGCCAACATCCCCTTAGTAAGGGGCTTCACTGAGAAAAGCTGTATAAGGCTCCGCAGTGATCAAGTGCCAAATTAGGAATCCAAGACCACTGCTCCCAAATCCAAATCCAATGCTGTCTCCAATGCCCACTGGTCCTCCCTTGAAGGCGAGGGGCTGAGGACAGCAAGCCCCTCCCTAGGCTCAGCCTCTCCAGGAAACAATGAGACCCTCTGAGGCACACCAAAGCTCACTCTGATTGACGATTTATGTTGACATCAACAAGGGAAAGCAAAATATACACAGTGAAAGGAATAGAACTGTCAACCCCATGTTGTACCAGTCACTGCTGATAGCACCTTCCCCATGCACAGCCATCTTGCTAGGCTGCTGCTGTCCCTCCCCATCCACAGGGACAATGAAGTTGAGGAGAACACAATGGTGACCTAAGGCTTACACCTCCAAAGTTCAGACTCTCTCTATTTGACCCTCGGGGTTGCCTCTCACACATGCCTTGGAAATTTATTTGCTAGAGTGGTTTTAGTGTTTCCTACTTTCCTTTTGTTGCCCAAAGTATTTTGAGGTTTTAAGTTGCCCCATGACGTAGCACTCAGGAAGCTGCCAAGGCGCAAGGAGGGCCACACAGCCAGCCACTCACCTCTCATGACAATGGCTCAGGGTGATAAGGCACAGGCCAGAAGACTAGAAAGATCCACGAGGCCAGCAAATAGAAACACCACCTAAGCAGGAACAACACAATTCACAGCAGAGAAACCAAGGATCCACCCACATCCTCCAAAATACAAGCTTGGGCTTGATGGATTTGGAGCTGATAGAGGCCTCAGGCCCACTGTTCCACAAACAGAGAAACGATCCTCAGAAGAGAAAAGTGACAGTCGGTCAGCACAGGGATGGGACCCTCAGGAGCCCTGGAGCCTGAGTACAATAGTTCTACCTGTAACTGATTTTACAGAACAGAGCAGAATGTGCATCACAGCCTGGGCACTGTCACGGTGCCATGCGTGGAGGAGAATGCAGGCCCTGCCCCTACCCACTCACACTTTGGTTTCTTCAGCCTGTCTGCCCCTGCCAGCCCCCACGTTTATAAACAACAATGACTCCCCAGCATGTGTACCTACCTGAGCCCCACCTATTCAGAGTCCAGTGAGCTTCAACTTTTATCAGGTGTTTTAAATGAATTACAGACATTAGTCTTACAAAGGAAAAGACTGAAGTTCACAGAAGCCAATGGTCTTGTCCACAGTCATCTAAGTAGAACTTACATAGCTGGGATTTAGACCTAAACCTGCGGTTCCAAGGTCAAGTTCTGCCCTCTGATAGGATGACAGTGGCAATAACTGATTTTCCACCAATACCCAAAATTGAGGAGCTGCCACACAGGGAGCCTCTCTGTAACAAACACAAGATTTTCTCTGTAACAGAATTTAAAAGTTAAAAGCATAACACAAATAAAATTATATTTTGTTGATTCATTCAATAAACAACAAAAAGTAATCCATTAACTACTATAGTGGATATAATATCTAACAATACATAATCCTACGTACCATTTAAAGCACTTTACATATCTTCAAACTTTTTATCTTAATGAGCACATGCTGCATGGCCTGTCCATTTTTTCTATTTTATGATCGAGGCCACTGAGACTCAGAGACGTGTAGGAAGTTTTCTAACATTGCATGTTTGGGAAGGGGGAGAGTCAGTATTCAAATCCACTAAGGATTTAGCTAGCTCCAGAGTCTGGGCAGAGTCTGGGCCTTAAACCACTAAGCCATCCTCCTCTTTAATTCTGTGGAAATCTCAATAGGTGAGGTATGCCAATCTTTGCTTTCTTATATTGAGAATAGTGAGCCCAGTTGAGCCTTCTCCTTACAACTAAAGGTCATCTCTGTGAATTTAGGACAGTCCATCCACTACAGCATACCCAGTACGTCCTCAAAGGTATTACATTGCAAATAATAAATTCCCCTAGAATGCCCCAGATGGCTGTTCTCATTGAATTCATCCTAATTTTTATAACTCTCCTATTTATGCCTTCTTCTCTCTTCTGTCGGTTTCTATGGCTATGAATATATATTATTCATGACATTGTTTTATAAATAATTTTCTTGCTCTGCATCTCTGCAAGATTCTCTTACTCTCTAACAAAGTAAAATGCATGAGCTTTGTGACAGCAATACGTTTCTCAGGATTTGTGTGTGTGATAGACTCAGTGGAAGTCCCAGCTATAAGTGTCTACATGGCTGTATATATAGTTGTCCCACAGTATCTAGTTCAAGAACCCACAAGGATAGCAAAATCTGTAAAGGCTCTAGTCCCTTATATAAAATGGCACGGTATTTGCCTAGAACCTGCGCACACTCCTCTGTGCACCTCCCATCCCCTCCAGATGACTGATAATACCTAAGACAGTGTAAATAGTTGTTGTATTGTTCAGGGAATAATGATGATAAAATATAGGCTGTACACATTCAGCAGAGATGCATTTATTTTTTTGAATGTTTTTGCTTTGCACTTAGTTGAATTTGTGACCTGTGGGCATGGAGGGCCACCTGTATGCGTTCCTGCTATTGAAAGACACCCAGATTTCCAACCTGGGGCAAAGGCACTGGGCAGCCTGGAAGGGGGGAGCGGGGGACACTGAGCGTTCAGATGGAGGAAAGAACCACATACACAAGCACCTCATTGTCTGGCTACTGGAGCAAGTCATCTTTGGCCTGTGGAATGTCCCTCTGAGCCAAGGCCCAAGGGCTAGAGCAGCTGCAGTCTCCACTAGGCAGGAGCAGAGTCTTCTGCAGAGCAGGCCTGACCCAGGCTTTCATGCTTGAGCTAGGTGAAGGTTCCAGAGCTCCTGAAGACTGCCTTTCCCAGGGTGGGAACTGTGCCTCAGAGCCTACACCGCTGGTGGAGGTGTGGCTAGATTTGAAGTTTCACCTGGCGGTAGTTCACTACTTACCCACTGCTACCTCGGGTTGGGATTGGGACCCTGGATGTGGAGTCCCAGGTTCTTCTCCTGTAACTCTGGCCTTGGACTGAAGGGGTTCTCAGGAGGACCCTGAGCAGCTGCAACAGCAGCATCTGGGCACAATTAGAAATGTCCAGTTCCTGCTGGGTCAGAACCAAGCACAGCCAGCCAGTTCTGCACGGGTGCTACAGGGGATTCTGAACATGAGCAAGTGTGAAAACCACCCTGGTGGCCAAAAGGAAATGCAGGAACGTGAGTGAACAAGAAAAATTGAGGAATGAATTGAGGGCCCGATCCCAGTGAGTGAGCCCTGTCCTCAGAGTGGGCTGGCCAGAGACCCTAAGAGAGCTCCACCTTACAAGTCCACATGCCCAGGACCGCCCTCATTCCAGCCCAGCCAGACTCCAGACGCCACGTTGAGAAGAATGTACAGGCCATTCCTCAGAAGAAAACCACAGAGACCAAAAGGCAAGGCTGCATGCGCAGGGTGCAGGACCACCCGCCAATCCCCACCCTGGGCAAATCGGGTTTACTAGACTGGCTTTGGAAAGTGGCATGTTCGAGCATCTAAGAGATGTGTGCGGGATGTACAGCCCTTTTACCAAGGGAGACATTGAATTAAATGAAGGCCTTGGCTGACGCCAAACAACAGTTATTACAGAGCAGGTCCTCTGGCCATGGCAGAAGCTGGTCGTTGAACTCTGTAACCACCTGGTTAGAAAGAGATTGAAGCTCACTGAGCCCAGCTCCCAGCCCCATGTCCCCAGCACACTTGCACTGAGAAGTCCAGAAAAGTGTATCCCATCTTTTGGATAAAAGTGCACCTGAAACATTTCCTCAGACGTCCTAGCCCTGTATCACAGTTCTGCCCTTTGGGGAGCATAATGGAGGTGGCCCAAGATTAGCAGAATCTCATGCACAGAGTAGTTCTCATCAGCAATCCGTCCTTCCTCCAAGAAGGACACACCTGGCACACCTTTGATGTTCTGTTCTGTGACGTTTGGCCTGCACTAGACCCTGCCCCAGGTGAAACAGTAGAGAGATGGTGTCGGGCTGAGGCCCCCAGTTTCAGACCCTCTTCCCAGAAGCCTCATCTGGAGGAGGAGTCAGATATCAAACAACTAGAAAATTAAATATTAAATTTTCAGTGTACAAGTGTCTGAACTTCCAGAAGAAATCCAGTCAGGAAAAGCACAATGTGCATGAATTACTTGTCTTTCTTGCAGTTGAGTGGTTGGCCCGTTGCCAGTTCATCCAATTGTGTATTGTGTGGCTCAAATTTCCATACTTGCTCCTTCCCCTACCAGGAAAGCCACCACCGTCAGGTGCCACCAGCAGCAGAAAGGAAGGAAGGCTCACCCTCCCACCATGGGGTTTACAGTCTAGTTCAGGAGACTCCTTGTGTCCAGCACAGAATGGGTGGCTGTCTCTTCTTTAGGCAAGAAATTTCATTTTTAGGGGTAATCACATACTATGTAAGGTTACAAGTCTCTTTTTTATTCCAGTTAGTTTCCCGAAAATGCGACAGCCGTTCCATCCAGCTGTAGCAGACATGGAACCCTGAGCCCCTCCACCCAGGCTGTCTCCACTGTGGCTGGACAGGGGAGGGGCAGGAGCAGAAGAGTCTCCTGAGGGAGGGCGGTGAGGCCTCCAGGAACCTTGACATCCCGGCTTTCAAACCCACAGGCCAATGAGTTTAAGAAAATCAGTGAAGAGGAGACAGCCAGAGTCTCTGGGAGGAGCCTGAGCATAAAAGGCATACAAAGGTCCTACTGCTCTTAACGAAATTAGAAAGGACAGCAAATACAGGTCCTGAAAGAGAGATCCTTCCTGTGGCCTCTTCATTTGTCCTTGAATTAATTATGTGTGAACAATTAACTATATGTGAACAATTCTTCTTCCTGGTACTTGGGAGTGGAAAGAGGGATCAGATAAACCCAGCCAGGTTAGGGGATGCCGGGGCCCACAGTCCTGCCATCTCCATGCCTCCATGCAGAGTCTGGCCTGGGCCTCTCTGAAGAAATACCTCTGTGGTTTGATAAAGCAGTCAAAGCCACTGCTTCCAGCCTTCTGTGCCTGAATTCTGAGAAAGACAGAGAGCGTCTGGGCTGACCTGGCCCAGCGGGTCTAATATGTCCTTCCATTCTTATATAAACCACTCAATGAAGCCCCACCAATGGATGACTCTGCCTTCTGGTTCTCTAGCCATAAATTGGAGGCTCCTCAGGGCCCTTGGACAGGGATGCTCTTAGTGCTAGTGGTGAGATGCAATCTCAGATTCTTTTTTCCATCAATCCAATCCAATCTGCAATCTCCCAAGATAACTCAAAATATCTGGTTCACTGCTGGCTCCCTTCCTTATGTTTAAGCAAAGCTATGTATTTTCTGCCAATTCAATGGGTACTTGGGGAAAGAGAAGTAGTTACAATGTTCAGTCCACTTTCTTGATCCAGAAATCTGGGCCATTTTCAAAGGCTCTGCATGTGGTTCTTAAATATTATGCTGAATCAACAAAGAATATGTTGCCAAACTGAAAATCTTGTGCAGTTGGCCGCTTCTCCACCATAGCACAGAACAAGGGTATACAATAAAATGATAAGACATATAGAGTGTTTTAAAATTTCATTGAATTATAGCTTGCATTGAGAAAAGCGTACAAATTAGCAGGGCTTAGCTCAGTCAGTTCCACAAACTGAGCATTCCAGGTATCCATCACCCTGCTTGGAACATCACCGCAGGTGAGGAGGACTGCCCTGGCTAGTGGCCCCACAGGCCTCTTCCCCAAGCCAGCCATTGTCCGGACTTCCATCCCCACAGATTGGTGTGTGCATGTCAAAGAAATCACACAGTGTATACTCTACAGAGCCTGGCTTCTTTGATACAATGTTCCTTTCAAAAGATGCTTCTGTTTCATGTATGGATTTGTTCATTTTCATTTCTATTTTGTATTCAATGTACAAAGGAACCACAATTAATCTGTTCTAGTCCCTGCTTTATGCAGCATTATAGAGAGATAATTCACATACCATATGATTCGCCCATTTAAAGTGTTTGTGTGGGCGTATGTTTTCAGCTCCGTTGGGTATATACCCAGAAGTAGAATTACTAAAACATACGCTAACTCTGTGATAAACTTTTTTGAGGAATTGCCAAGCTGTTTTCCAAAGTGGCTGAACCATTTTACATTCCCCCTAGCAATGTCAGAGAGTTTTGATTTCTCCACAGTCACCAGCACTTATTATTGTCTCTTTTTAACTATTGCTATTCTTGTGGTATAAAATGTTTTCATTGTGGATTTGATTTTCATTTCTCTAGTGACTAATGATGTTGACCATCTTTTCATGTGCTCAGTATCCATTGTATATCCTCTGGGGAAAAAATGTCTATTAGAATCCTTTGTCCATTTTTAAATTGAGTTATTTGTGTTCTTGACGTTGAGCGGCAGAGTTCTTTATATATTCTGTATGCAAGTCGTTTAGCAGACATGATTTTCAAATATTTTCTCTCCTTCTATGGGTTGTTTTCTCACTTATTTTTAGTATAAAGTTTTTAATTTCAATGTAGTCCAATTTATCTGTTTTCTCTTTTGTGACTCAGCTATTGGTGTTATATTTAAGAAACCATTCTCCAATCCAAGGTCGCTAAGACAGTGCTCTGTTTTCTCCTGAGGACTTATTAGTGTCAACTCTTATTGGGATCCATTTTGAGCTCGCTTTTTGTTTGGTGTGAGGAAAGTATCCAAATTTATTCTTTTGTGTGTAGATACCCATTCCTCCCAGTACGATTTTTTGAAGAGACAATTCTTTCTCCATTGAATGGTTTTGGCACCCTTGTCAAAACTCCATTGCTCATAGAAGGAGGGTTTGTTTCTTGACTCATAACTCTGTTCCACTGATTGCATATCTATCCTTACAGCAGCAGCACACTGTCTTGATTGTTTGTATCTTATAGGAAGTTTTGGAAGTCTCCAGCTTTGCTCTTCTTTTTCTAGATCGGTTTGGCTATTTTGGGTCTTGTGCATTTCCATAAAAATTTTAGAATAAGCCTGTCAATTTCTGCATAGAAGGCAGCTGAGATTGTGGAAATGATTGAACTGCATCTGTAGATCAGTTTTAGGGTGCTTGCCATATTAGCAATATTGAGTCTTCTGACCCATAAACACGATTACCTTCCATTTATGAAATCTGCAATTTCTTTCATGGATATTTTATAGAGCAGAGTACATGATTCATGCTTCTTTTGTTAACTTTATATTTACATATTCTGCTTTCCATGATGTTATGATAAATGGTACTGTTTTAATTTTATTTTAGGAATGTCCATTACCAGTATACGGAAGTGCAAGTGGGATTTAAACATTAATCTGGTGTCCTTCAATGATGCTGAATGAATCATTCACATTTATAGATATTTAAAAATTCATGAGGATTTTCTATGTATAAGGTCATCTCATTTGAGAACAGAAACAAATTTGCTTCTTCCTTTCCAATCTGTTTAGCTATTTGGTTGTTTTTCTTCTTTACCTCCCTGTCTAGAACGTTCAGTACAATACAAAACGTGGTAAGAGAAGGGAGTGGGTACCCCTGCTTCACTCCTAGAGATAGAAGGAAAGCCTTCAGTCTTACATGCTCATGTATGGTGTTAGCTATTGGGTGTTTATTTTTATTTTTATTTTTTTGGATATCCTCTATCACACAGAAGGTGTTTCCTTCTGTTTACGATTTGTGAACAGTTTTTTTTATCATGGTACTGCATTTTTTGAAATGATTTTCTTTGTCTATTGAGACGTCGTATGACTTTCACCCTTTAGTGACATAGTGCTTTACACTAATTGGCTTTTTTACGTTCAACCAACGTTGCATTCCTAGGAGAAGCCCTGCATTCAGTGTGTGATGTGCTTGCACATACTTCTAAATTGAGTTTGGTGGTATTTTATTGAGCATTTTTGCATCTATATTCATATGGTAAATGGACTGTATTTTTCTATTCTTGTGAGGTCTTGTTTAGTCTTGGCACCTGGCAAGTCTGGCCTTGCAGAACATATTGAGTGCCCCTCCCCCTTCGATGTTAGGAAGAGTTCATGAAGGAATGGTAATAAAGTGTCTGTTCTGTAGAATTCTTCAGTGCAGTTCCCGGGGCCTGAGCTTCCCTTTGTGGAAAGTTTTTGCTACATATATATTTTTAATTTTACTAATCCAGTTTCTCTTTGTTTCCAATCTGTCCCAATGTCCTGTTTCATCTTGAGTCTGCCTGGGTGGTGTGTGCTGTGCTAGCATCTGTCCACCTTGTGTGAGCCATCTCACTCACCACTGCAGAGCTGCTCACTGTATTCTCCCAGTGCATTGCAGTGGTGTGCGGTCAGTAGTAAGGTACTTTATTTCATTCCTAATTTAGCCATTTAAGTTTTCTCTCTTTATTTTCTGGTTAGTGTCACTGAACTCTTAAACTGACCAACTTTTGCTTTCATTAATTTTCTCTGTTGCTTTTGTGTTGACTAAATTACCTTTACTCTACTTTTATTTCTTCTATTTGCATTAGATTCAGCTTGTGCTTCTTTCCCCACTTTCTTAATGTGAAAAGTCAATTGCTCTTACAAAGCACGGACTAACCTGGCCTTCACCCAGGGAGGAATGAGCTAGTCACCCATCCCCTTAGGTTTTCCTTGACAGAAAACAGCAATAACACTTCCTTGTCCTCAGTCCTTCACGAGCCTTTGAAAGCCTACTTTCTGGTACACTTCAGGTATAATAGGATGCTTGGAGATTTCTTTTATTCTTGAAGTTATAAAATACCAGGCTGGACGCAGTGGTAGAGAAGGCATGAGGCAGGAGGATCGTGAATTCAAAGGCAGCCTCAGCAAGGCCCTGTCTCTAAATAAGATATGAAGAAAAGGGCTGGGGATGTGGCTCAGAGGTTGAGTACCCCTGGGTTCAATCCCTTGTAACAAAACAACAACAACAACAACAACAACCCAAACACACAAGAATACCCAGATTAAAGTGAGCTGCCTTGGAGCCTTGAAAGGAACACCAGCTATATGGCCTATGAGCAGAACTAGCCAGGACACCACGGAAGCACGGCCTGGCCAGGGTGGGAGTGAGCTCGTGTGCTTTCTCTGAAGTGGGGGATTAGGAGTAGATGAACTGACTCGCCATTTGTGACTCCACTGTGGAGTTGGTGTTCCCTTCCTTTGCCAATCTGGGAGGTTTTCAACCTTTACTGCTTCAGTTCCTTCACGCATCACCTTGAGAGTGGCACTGCACTTCTCAGAGATCCAAACCACATCCCTCTAGAAAAATGTCTTAGCATTTTCTTGAGTCCCCAGGGTGGATGCAAGTCTGACACTCCATTGTCACATGACCTCTCCTCATCCAGGCTATGCCACTCCATGCCCTTTGCCGTAACTGAGGCCACTCCAGAGCTGCTTGTAGTAGTTCTCGTCACTAAATTGATGGTATTTATGACACCTTTCCCTGCCTCATTTAGATACACCTTTTAAGTGTGGCTCAATTGTGGCCTCCCTGGGAAGCTTCCTTTGAAGTCCCCAGGCTGGCTTAAGTAGACCACCTCGGCTGTCTTAAGGTCATTTGCTAATTTTTCCTTTACAAATTGTACATTAAAGCCATGTGTCCATCTCTCCTAATTTGAAGCTTGTTTTGAAGAAGAAAAGTTCCCTGATGCTCTTAATAACCCCTCTCTTGGAACAGAGGCTGTTGCCCAATGAACATCAGTGCTTATTAAATTCTTGATGAATTAATAAGTGATAAATTGTAGAGACAGTGTTATTTTCCTAACAATCATC
This sequence comes from Geosciurus inauris, assembly GCA_004024805.1. NCBI lineage: Eukaryota > Metazoa > Chordata > Mammalia > Rodentia > Sciuridae > Geosciurus > Geosciurus inauris. The sequence goes on along the minus strand of PVHX01008356.1, from coordinate 58,775 downwards.
ACTGTATTTGTTCAGTGTTGATATTCTTATGTATTTAATGTCTACACTTAGTAGTAGCTGCTATCTCATCCAGTTAGGGTCCAAAGCACTGACGATTCATGTAATTCATTCTCCCAGGTCTGAGCAGATTGGTTGCCAAACCATCCCTGGGTGAACATCTTTATGAGTCAGATGGCATCATGAGAGCCTGCACCCTGGAGCCCTGCCACCTTATTTAACTCATGGAGATAAGTGAATTTCCTCAAAACAGGCCCCATCTTGGGTCCATCAGCTCCTCTGATGCTCTCCTCCTGCATGCCTGTGTTTCCATCACTCCATAGCTGCTGCCTGGTACCCCCAGTCCTTCCCCAGGTTTAGTCTTTGCCTGACAGAGGGAGGAGGGAAGTATAAAAATAATCATTCCTGAAATATTTACCTGTTGAAAACATTAAAAATACAGCAGTACGTTCAGCTCAGTGAATATTTGTTAAGTCCCAACTTAGTCTCTGACACCAGAAGAATAAAAAAATTGAGATGTCCTGGTAAACTAGAGCACAGTGTAGTGACTATAGCCAGTGATTAAACACTGTATACTCCAGGGAGCTGGAAAGACTCTGAATGCTTCACCATAAGAAATGATAAATGTCTGAGGAGGCAAATATGTTTATTCTGATTTAAACATTATTCAATATATATAAATGTCAAAATACTATAGGGTACCCTATAAGTATGTACCATTTTTATATACTAGTTACTAAAAGAAAGACTTTTTAAAAAGGAAATACATCAAAACACACAGACACACACACAAAATCAGTGAGGCACAGCACCTGCGTGAAGACAATCGAGGTGAATTGAAACCTGCAAAAACAACTACAGCACGGACAAGAAGACCTCCAAGGTTTGCAGAGGGAGAGGATCCACAGCATTCGGCCTGTGGTACCCAAGGCCTGGTTTCATATCTCCTGTATGGGAATCCAGATGTTCATTAAAACTGCTGTTTCTAGGCCTAAGGAATAAAAATCTTTTGAGGCAGGACACAGAAATCTGCATTTTAAACAGTACCTATAAAATTAAAAATTTTGTTCTTTAAGTGACTCAGGAGAGTTCAGAGGCTTTCTTGAAGGCAGCAGAACTAACGGTGGTAAAGATTTCAGAATAAGAAACTTGAAGGGCACCACGGGCAGAAGGAACAGGAAGAACACCTGGGGAGGTGCATGGGAAGCGTCCACTGCACCTGGGGCAGAGAGCATGCAAGGAGGGGCCGGGCAACCTGAGCTGAAGCTTGAACTTTTGCCTTGTGCCTACAGTCTGCCAGAGGGGACATCCACACTTCTGTTAATTTTTGTTAAGCCTCTTGTCTCATGAGGGTATTTAATTTCTTCTTCACTTGTTTCCTAACATAATAAAAACACTGGGAGGGTTTTGTTTTGTTTTGTTTTGTTCTTTTGTTTTGTTAATGCTGGCTCCTCACATTGGTTGTGTGATCTGGTGCTAAGTCATCTGTCCCCTGTGAGTCTGCCTGAGCACCAGCAGCATGGACATAACGGCTAGCAGTGGACTGTTGTTGGGACTCAGTGGGAAAGCACAGGAGCAGCTGGGCACATAACAGGCCCACAGTAAAGGGACACTCATAGTAAACCATTATTGGAATTCTAGGACAATGGGAAAGGAGTTTGCTTTTGCTTGACTTCTCCTTGGATCTAGCGAATCATCCTCTGTTTTCAACCTTCTGATTCAACTGTCTACCTGACATAGTTTCGATCTCTCTGAATTTCAACTTTTGTAAAGCATGTCAGCCCGGGACAGCACCAATCCTTGTGTTAGAATGGCCTGGTGCCAAGGCAAATGTTTAGGCTTGGCTGAGGGTTTGGCAAGTTACTTTCAGTGAGTGTTCTGTACTTTAAAGAAATGCAAACCTGGGAGCTTTTTCGAGAACAGAGGGGCTGGCTTCCCAGCAAGCACATAATGGCCATACAGGTGTGCTGCCTCCTGGCGACTCGGTGAGCATCTGACCTACCGAGCCTGCAGCCGTCCCTGGGAGAGCCTGGGGCAAGTGTGGCTCTGAGTGTGTGCAGCCTGGTGTGACTTGGCTGCAGTTCCCGCAAATCTGGTGGTAGGTATAGCCCAGAGGAAAAAAACAGCCTTGACATTGACTCTGGTCACTGCAACACACTGGGCCACTTGTGGGTTTCTCAATCCACCTTCCTCGCCCACAGCATCCTAGCCGGTTAGTTCCTGTTCCCAGAAAAGAAAGATCCCATTGCTCTCTTGCTCCAGCGCTCAGTGTCTGCTCGGGGTCGACGCCTAGAGGCACTCACCTGTGTACATCTCTGAGTGCCGGCGCGGGGCCAGCTGCACCACCAGAAGCCTTTGTTAATTCTGGTCTCTCTTATTTCCAACAATGGGGAAGAAACTGACGTTCAGTAAGCACCTGCCTCGCGCCAGGCGCTTTCACACACAGTACCTTGTTTAATCCTCAAAGCAACTCCATAAGTGAGGAGTTAACATCTTTATTTATTTGATGAAGATGGTGTGGAATCTCAGGCTTGAGCAACCTGCAGATGGGCATCAGAGGAGCCAAGATTTGGCCCCAGCCTTTGGACTTCCAGTTTACGATCTTGGCATTCATTCTGGTGCCTCTTACCAGATTCTAGAAAGACAGTGTGGCCAGGGTGGCAGGTCACCCCCAAAACCAATGCTAGCCCAATGCTGGAACTAAACCAGTCCTTCTGCATGAAAATCTCTGCTCTATAATGAGGGTGTAGACCGCCGCTTCTCAGGGACCTTCCAGTTTTAACCCATATCTTAGGCACACGTACCAATGCTAGAGAAGAAATGTGGCGGGGGTATTCTCTGCTTCCATGAGCCACTCCCTGGCAGAAAAGGCCCCCTGTGAATACAGAGGATGGGAAGAGCACTGATCCTAGGGGGAATGCCATTGTGGGTCCCACAGTCAGGGTGACCCTAAGGTGTGGGTGGGACTTTCCCACCCCAAGACAGGCAGCATCATGTGCATGGAGGAGGCAGAAGTGAGCACAGGTGCACCCTAGGGTGGCAATAGCCATCGTTCAGAGCTGAGCTGTGTATGCTCCTTCTGTATACTGAGCACCTCACCTTCCCAACATCACTAGAAGAAAAAGTTGGTTATTTTCCTATCGGACACATAGGTGAGGAAACAGCTCAGGATGGACACACACACAAACTAATAGAAGAGTGGCTTGGACGTGAACCTGCGAGCCGCTCTAACCACAGTCCATGTGGTATACACTGAAGCTGCTCAGTAGGAACCTTGCTCTGTATTTTGTAAAAAAAATCCACAGAATGACTCCTGAGCAGCGGCGGCGTCTCCTGCGCTGCTCCGCTGCCCCCACAGCAGCCCCTCGTGGAGGAGGAACCTAGAGGAAGCTGTGGCTGAGGAACTGGAGGGGACCCATTGTGTGAGGCTGAGGCTTTCACTCCTGTGGCCTTTCTGCCTTCCTGTGAACAACCTGCCACGTGCTGCTGAAATAAGACAGTGCCCCTGGCCACCCTCCCTCCCTCTCCTGTGACTGCTTCCCCCGTTGGCCTGGATAAGAATGGACCAGTTAGTATCACGTCCTTTTCTTCTTCGAGAGGGAAGCTCAAGTAAATAATGGAAACACGGAATGTTAAAAATCACCCCTGGGAGCAGAGCATGTATAACCATGTATTTTACTTGTGTTTCTTCAGATGCTCACCTCATTTCTGCCCTCCAGACCCAAGTGGAGGTCACTGCACCAAGAAAATGGTCCCAGTTCCCTTCCTGCAGCACTGTGAGCAGGTGCCCTGACTCCCAGGATTAAAGGATAGAAGCCAAAACAAAAGAGCAGGCCCCACTGTCGGGGGAGCTTCCGGGTCTGGAGTCTCATGTCTGAGGTGCATCGGACTAGGACGCAGGTGCACTTGCCCAGAGGTCGGACCTGGGGAAACCACAGAGATGAGGGACTAGTCTAGCTGGCTGTTGCGAAATGTTTTAAGGAGCCAGATAAAGTGGATCAATCACTTTCTGAGCATACATTCAAACACGTCTTGGAACGGATGCAATTGATGGAATCATCTTACTAGTAAAACCAAAATGATTCAATTCCCAATCTCAGCTGCTGTTTTAAGGTAACCACTTCCAAGAGCAAGGAGCTCAGGAGGGGAGAGGAGCAATGGAGCCTGTTGCAAACGAGGACTAGCGACCCTGTGCTCTCTCCCCAGGTGCGGCAGGCACCGTGCACGGCTGGTGTTTAAACCTCTTTTTGCACAGGATTCTCAACTCGCACCCTCGTTTCATGTGATCACGTGTGTCTCTAACCTCTACTTACTTACTAAAATGTATGACCATCTGTTCAGAGAAGTGCAAGTTCATCCCATTTGAAAATGAGGCAATTGCCAAATTGTTTCAAGCTGGTAGAGAACAGTGACAAACAAATCTTCCGAGCTGTTTCTCACCCCGTGATATAATATACCAGGGCAGAAATCCTTCACCTTCTTAAATCATCAAGGAATGTTTTTTAAAATGAAAAATGCTAAGCCTCAGAGATGAAGCTGAGCCCTCACACTGCTTGCTGATATAAGAAAGCACAGTTTGCTTTTGGAAGTTGTTTGAACACAGGTGCACAGGAAACCCAGTGTCTCTCGTCGCCCTTTGGCTCTATCCCAGATCCTGTGCCAGCAGGGACTGTGGGCGCCCTGCGAATGAAGAAGTTTCTGGCACTTATAAGCCACACACCTAGAAGAGTTGGGGGCAGCCATCTCAGGAAGTCCACACTTGGTTGGGAAAGGTCAGCTTAAAGGTCCTCATTCTCCCACAGGTATGGAAACCAGGGCATCAGAAAAATGGTTTCTGTATGGTTGTAGTTGGGTGTATTTCCCCAGAAATAGCCACCAGACTGTAGGTTAAGGCTCGGCAGAACCCAGTGGGTATGGAGGTCAGATGGAGCCACTGTTTCTGAGTCACTGCACTGAAAGGCCTGCAAGAGACTCATTCAGAGGCCCCCACTTGCCAGCCCACAAGCCAGTGACAATCAGGCTGCTTACCAACAGCCTGGTTGGCTTCTTCAAAAGTTAGATTCTTAGTTTCCATTTCAGAGTTGGAAAAGCAGAATCCCTAAGGACATATTTGAGTATCCAGGGTTCTAAAGAGTTCCCCAGATTTTTTCTAATGCATGTCATGGTTTAGTAAAGCTTCGTTGAAATCTATTAATTTATAAACAAAAAGAGTGAGACCCAGAGACATTGGCAAAAGTTGCTCAAGGCGCCCATCTGGTGGGAGGCGGAGCCCCTGCACCATCCAGACCTTGGTTCTCCCAACGCGGCACCCAGGACCTTTCAAAGGGGCTAGAGAGGAGACATGCCCATCCTGTTCTGACTCAGGTTTCACTGTGAAACCCTTTTGTTTACAAAAGAGAAATCTCTTCTCTCTTGGCATGCTGCCTTCTCTCCTACCACAAATGATTCTTTCTTTCAAACAAAGCTAAGCTTTTCTAAAGCTTGGAAAATCCATACTAATCATAGTGTCCTTTCCCTCTTGTTAGTTCTCTGAAAAGCTTAAGCCATTTTCCTCTGGCTGGGCTGTGGAAAAGGCTGCCTGACACCCCATAGTCCTTGGGAAACAATTGATAAAGTTGTTTTATGGGCATGATCTGTTCAATTTATTTGACTTGTCGAAAAATGTGAAGAATGTTTATTATGGCCCAGCAAAGGGGTTGGCCAGCTTTTACTGTAAAGGTCAGGTGGTGAATATTTTGTTGTCTGCACGGTCTCTGTCTGCCATTGGCAAGCAGCCATGGACAGCGTGTAAACCAATGGGCATGACCAGGTTTCAGTAAAACTGTTTATACAAAATCAGATGTCTTTGGAGGACAAGGTCCCATCCACAGCAGCACTATGGCTGTCCTTCTGCTCTTCTGTATGCATAGCCTGAGGACAGTCGGAGTGCCCAGAGCCTTCCATGCCCTTCCTTCTCACCCACCCTAACCCCTCACCTGGCTCAGCGATGGCAGGGGGAAATGGAGCAGAAGGTTTGCCAAAAGTCCTTGCCAGGGAAGGTCGCCATGTTTTCAGTTCTAATTATCTCAGCAAGGAATAACACAGGGCTACCCACAGGGAAGGGTCCATAAACCCAGTGAAGGAGGCGTCAGGAACGTAGGAACACACACTATATCCTCAGGTCAGAAACCGCTAGTCTGGTCAGTTGAGGACATGGGGGCCATCTGTCCTGCTCAGATGATGTTCCTACACTATGAGGTCCAGTTGCCTGTTGAAAAGTGTCACTCTCCCCTCTTCTAGAGGGTTGCTTGGTACTTACATGCCCCACATCATTGTTCCCAGAATGGGAGCTATCCAATCACCAGAGGCAAGAATGTGGGAAACAGCAAGGACTGATGAGGACCCGGAACAGGTGGGAGCCTCCACAGCCTGCATCGTCACTGTCAGCAGTGACCTTAAATACAGCAGCAGACTTGGGTATGGAGTTTCAAGAATGAGAAGATTTTAGGAGAGAGATCACATAGAGGTCCTCGAAGATTGCGCTGTCTTGATCAAGGTTAAGTGTATTGTTGGAACCAAACGAATTTTCAAAAGATATAGGATGTAGGTCAGAGGTGGAGGACATGCTGGGCACAGGCAAGTTCCTGAGTCTGATCAGATCCCCAACACGGAAAAACATAAATAAAACCGCTTAGAAAATTAAGTTCCCCTTAATTTCAGATACTTGCAGTTTCACACAGATACCTACATGCCTGTGCAGGAAGTTGTTCCAATGAATGGACCGTGTGACATCCTGACAGATGAGAAGTAAGCAAAAAATCTGTTTGGTTTTCAGCTCGTTCTCTGTTTATTAAATGGAACGAACATGATTGCACTAGGTGCTGTACGATTTGTGACTGCTGCTGGTGGTGAACTCCTAGAGTCGAGTCGCAGATTGGAACTGCATGGACATTCTAAAACGGTTCTCCTAAACAGGACGTTATTTACTCTTCAGACAATGCTGGACAACCCATGCTCCAACAACCCTGCAAGAGGACCTCTATTTCTGTGATGCCTTCCTTAAATGATTTATATTCAGTCTTTCTAAAAGCTTGTTAATCTAAATTTTTTACATTAATACTGAGGAAATTTCTTTTCAATTTACTTTTTGGTCATTAGCACTTCAAATCCCAAATACCGCATCTGTACATCTTTGCCTATTTTTGATTTGTTGCTTAATTATCTTTCTGACTTGTTAGTTCTTCACATAAAAGGAAAATAAGTCATTCTCCTGCAAACTACCCTCTTCTGTCCTTGGCCTTCTGCTTGTGAGCTTGGCCATCCAGCATCTCTGGTTCCTGGATGTGGGCAAACATTGCACACTCTTTTCCTTGATGCTTTTTGGTGTGGCATCATATCTAGAAAGACTTCACCATTCCTTATTGCCTATACTTTCAGTCATTTCTTATTTTTTAATCCATCAATCATTTATTTTGATCTAAGAAATGGGTGACAATCCAGTTTTCCTGACAATTTTCCCACGATCATGACCTCTCTTCTTTACACACCTGAAATAAAGCTCGCTTAACTTGTCAGGATTCCATCAGGAAAAATTAAAAAATAAAATAAATAAAATAAACAATAGCAAATAGAAATTGAAAGACATTGCAAACAGCAGACAGTTCTGGGGGCCCAGCTAGGCAAGTCCACAATCTACAGGGCAGGTCAGCAGATGTAGCAGGCTAGCCTCAGGCATGCATATGGTCCATGAGGTGCTGGCAGAATCTCCTCTTCTCCAGGGGCCCTCAGCTCTGCTGCTCAGGCCCTTAACTTGTTGGATCACAGAGAACCTCGAGGATGATCTCACTTCTTAAGGCCAACTGATGGCGGACCCCAGTCACCTCTAAACAACACTCTCGCAGCAGCCTCACCTACGTATATCTGAGTCACTGTGGTGGCAGCCTGGATATGCGGACACAGGAAACACTTTCCTGCGTTACCTCCTCCATGCACAACCACTGTTACTGCTTTTATCGAATATTGTTGCATCAATATGTCCCAGTAAGGATATTCCTTTTGCTGCTTTCACTGGTTTTCTTTGTTCTTTTCTTTTTGGTTTGTGTTTTTGTTTCAACAGATCTTATGCTGGTGTCATTCAAAAGAAAGCAACAGAAAGTACATGCTTGAAAACGCAATCCTTGCTAAGTGAAAGGATTTAAACACCTGACCTGATCTTTGTAGTCCAATCAGAAGACTCTGTAGAAACCACAAAATGGGTTAAATATGGAAATTTACTATAAAGAAGTATAACTGCAACAGGAGTAGCTGATATGAACTCTACAGAAACCCCCAGTCCTGAGGGAAGCTACCAAGAAAGGAAAACCTTGAAAGGGTTCTACCTTTCTGGAGAAGGTACAGGCTCGTCCTCTGAGTGGTGGAGAAGCTCCCTGGGGTGGCCAGGCAGGAGCAGGATAGAAGGCAGCTCCGTCTTGTGGTTCAGTGCATTTCACCTGCGCGTGGAGTTGCTGGGACAGTGGCATGGGTAGAACCTCTGTGGTCACGTTTGATCTGGTTGATCACCAGGGCATATCTGTGAACAATCACAGGAATAAAGGAGTTCCTGCAGATGAGGCCCTGAAGGCTGTGCTGTGACTGGGGAGGGGCTCACAGGAAGTCATGGCCCTGCTGGGGTCTGTCCTCTATTAGAAGTCAGCAACCTTTATGTAGAGAGTTCAGCACGTTGTCCCCCTGGCTTACAATCTTCCTTCTGTGTTTGGGTATAGGGCAGAATAACACAGGAATTCCTGGTACAGAGCAGTCCGACCAGACCCAAAGGCCCAGCTTCAAGTCTCAACTGTGCCTTCTCACCCACCTCACCTCCTAGCTTCTCCGCCACTGCTCACCACTAGCATTACAGTGTAACTCTCTCTCCAAATACTGTGGGGCCGTCCCAACATGTTGTAGGAAAATATTGTAGGTATTGTTATATTGAAAAGTCTTACATTGAAATCCTAACCCAGCATGATGGTTTTAAGAGGCAGAGCCTGTGGGAAATAATTAGGTCATGGAGGGCCCTCATGCTCTCAACTGGAATTGGTACTTTTATAAAAGAAACCCTGGTGAACTCCCTCCTCTTCTTTTGGATGACAAAGCCCTCCGCAATAGAATGGGGCAGTGTTGGCACTCTGGTCTCCAAGACTTCCCACCTCCAGAATCATGAGAAACCAACTTCTGTTGTTCCTAAGCCATCTACATTGTGGAATTTTGTTAGAGCAGCTGGAACAGACTGAGGCCATGAGAGGGAAATAAAAAACCCAGATGCTCCACCCTGGAGTGTGCTTGGGGCTAGGAGACCTGCGATGCCCACTGCAGCCCGGGCCTCCCTGCTCCTGGTCCTCTGCTGAACTTGAGCCCAGGGTGCACAGGAATGTGAGGCTCCTGGGAAGCTAAGGTGGAGAACGCCAGTCAGGCAGCTGTGGCTGAAACAGCAGCTCCGGGAACAAAACACCACTGGGACAGTCTCCTGGCCCCACTCCCCAGCCACCCGAGGCTCAGCTGATGTGATTTTGGAAGATGCTCTTCTTTTACAGTCCAAAACACTCCAAAAAAAGACACAAAATTGACTTGGTGGCTTTTTCTTTCTTCCAGGAGATTCCTCTTTAAAAGCTTACATATGTTCATTTTATTGTGTTACTTGCAAAAAAGGAAATTTGAACCTATGGAATTATTATAATTGTACACGAGAAACCCCAAATCAGAGAATTATTTCCCTACACATACTAAACTAATTTACTCAGGAAAGGTCCTGACTAACTGGCTTCCAAAGTGGCTCAGAGAAAAGCTGATTTTTCCCACTTCAATTTCCCTCTCATTAGAATATTTGTGTTCTAAGCGAAATACGTTATTTCCAAAACTTTGTTAATCAAGCAAACCTAGTTTTGCCATGGTGATTTCCAACTTTAAAAAAAAAAAACTGTAAAGATGTGAGATGCCAGCCTCACAACGCTACAAATTGAGTAGAACATGACCTAGATTAAGCATCAGCCACAAGTCGCCCCTAAGTAAGCTCTAACAGAGGCAGCAGAGTGTTGCAGAATCTCTTTTTTTTTAAACATTTTTTTATATTTTTATTACATATATATTCTTCTTTTAGACAGTACTTTTAAAAAGTTTATTTATTTATTTATTCTAATTAGGTATATATGACAGCAGGATGCATTTTGACTCATTGTACATAAATGCAGCTCAACTTTTCATTGCTCTTGTCATACACAGTGTAGCATTGTGCCATGTGGGCAGTCATCCATGTACCAAGGGCAATGATGTCCATCTAATTCCACATCAGTCCTCTCCCCTCACCTCGCCCCACTTTGCCCAAAGTTCCTCCCCATCCCCATGGATCAGCATCTACTTATGGGAGAGAACATTAGGCTGTTGTTTTGGGAGGATTGACTTACTTCACTTAGCATGGTATTCTCCAGCTCCATCCATTTACCTGCAAATGCCATAATTTTATTCTTTTAATGCTGAGTAACATTCCATTGTGTATATATACCACAGTTTCTTTATCCATCATCTGTTGAAGGGCATCTAGGTTGGTTCCACAATTTAGCTATTGTAAATTGAGCTGCTATAAATATTGAAATGGCTACATCACTGTAGTATGCTGTTTTTAAGTCCTTTGGGTATAGACCGAGGAGTGGGATAGCTGGGTCAAATGGTGGTTCCATTCCGAGTTTTCTAAGGAATCTCCATGCTGTTTTCCAGATTGGTTCCAATTTGCAATCCCACCAGCAATATATGAGTGTGCCTTTCCCCCCACATCCTCGCCAACTCTTATTGTTGCTTGCATTCTTGATAACTGCCATTCTGACTGGAGTGAGATGAAATCTTAGAGTAGTTTTGATTTGCATTTCTCTAATTACTAGAGATGTTGAACATTTTTGCATATACTTGTTGATTGGTTGTACATCTTCTTCTGAGAAGTGTCTGTTCAGCTCCTAAGCCCATTTATTGGTTGGGTTGTTTGTTTTCTTGGTGTTAAGCTTTTTGAATTATTTGTATATCCTGGAGATCAGTGGTCCATCTGATGTGCATGTGGCAAGAATATGCTCCCAGAATGTAGGCTCTCTGTTCACCTCATTAATTATTTCTTTTGCTGAGAAGAAGCTTTTTAGTTTGAATCCATCCTATTTATTGATTCTTGATTTTATTTCTTGTGCCTTAGGAGTCTTGTTAAGGAAGTTGGGGCCTAATCTGACATGATGAAGATTTGGGCCTACTTTTTCTTCTATCGGGTGTAGGGTCTCTGGTCCAATTCCTAGGTCCTTGATCCACTTGAATTGAGTTTTGAGCATGGTGAGAGATAGATTTAGTTTTATCTGATTGCATATGGATTTCCAATTTTCTCAGCACTATTTGTTGAGGAGGCTATCTTTTCTCCAGTGTAAGTTTTTGGTGCCTTTGTCTAGTGTGAGATAGCTCTATTTCTGTGGTTTGTCTCTGTGTCTTCTATTCTGTACATTGGTCTACCGTGTCTATTTTGGTGTCAATACCATGCTGTTTTTGTTACTATACCTGTTTAGTATAGTTTAAGGTCTAGTACTATGATGCCTCCAGCTTCACTCTTCTTGCTAAGAATTGCTTTGGCTATTCTGGCTCTCTTATTTTTCCAAATGAATTTCATGATTGCCTTTTCTATTTCGATAAGGAATGATATTGGGATTTTAATTAGAATCTATCTCATTGAATCTGTACAGTTCTTTGGGTAGTTTGGCCATTTTGACAACATTAATTCTGCCTATCCAAGAGCATGGGAGACTTTCCATCTTCTAAGGTCTTGTACAATTTCTCTCTTTAGTGTCCTGTAGTTTTCATTACAGAGGGCTTTCACCTCTTTTGTTAGATTGATTTCCAAGTATTTTATTTTATTTTGTTTTATTTTATTTTATTTTATTTTATTTGAGGCTATTGTGAATGGGGTAGTTTTTCTGATTTCTCTTTCAGAGGATTCATTACTGATATGTAGAAATGCATTTGATTTATGGGTATTGATTTTATATCCTGCTAATTTATTAAATTCATTTATTAATTCTATAAGTTTTCTAGTGGAATTTTTTGGATCCTCTAAGTATAGTATCTTATTGTTGACAAATAATGATAGTTTGAGTTCTTCTTTTCCTATTCATATCCCTTTAATTTCTTTTGTCTAATTGCTCTGGCTAGAGTTTCATGGACTATATTGAATAGAAGTGGTGAAAGAGGGCATCCCTGTCTTGTTCCCACTTTTAGAGGGAATTCTTCCAATTTTTCTCCATTTAGGCTGATGCTGGCCTTGAGTTTAGCATAGATAGCTTTTACAATGTTGAGGTATGTTTCTACTACCCCTAGGTTTTCTAGTGTTTTGAATCTGAAAGGGTTCTGTATTTTGTCAAATGATTTGTCTGCATCAATTGATAAAATCATATAATTCTTATCTTTAAGTCTATTGATATGATGGATTACATTTATTGATTTCCATATGTTGAACCAACCTTACATCTCTAGAATGAACCACACTTGATCATGGTTTTTTATTATGTTTTTGTATGCAATTTGCCAAAATTTTATTGAGAATTTTTGCATCTATATTCATCAGGGATATTTGTCTGAAATTTTCTTTGATGTGTCTCTGTCTGGTTTCGTTATCAGAATGATATCGGCCTTGTAGAATGTGTTTGGAAGGGTTTTCTCCTTTTCTATTTTATGGAATAATTTGAAGAGTATTGGTATTAATTTTTCTTTGTAGGTCTTGTAGAACGTGGCTGAGAATCTATCTGGTCCTGGGCTTTTCTTGGTTGGTAGGCTTTTGATGGTGTCTTCTGTTTCCTTATCTGAAAATGATATGTTTAAGTTGTGTATGTCCTCCTAGTTCAGTTTACGTAGGTCATATGCCTTTAGAAATTTTTTGGTGTCTTTGAGGTTTTCTATTTTACTGGAGTATAAATTTTCAAAATAGTTTCTAATTATCTTCTGTATTTCAACAGTGTCTGTCATAATAGTTCTTTCTATCACAAATTTTAGTAATTTGAGTTTTCTCTCTCCTTCTTTTCACTAGGGTAGCTAAGGGTTTGTCAGTTTTATTTATTTTTTCAAAAAACCAGCTTTTTGTTTCATCAATTTTTTAAATTGTTTTTTTTTTTTTTTGCTTCAATTTCATTGATTTCAGCCCTAATTTTAATTATTTCTTGTCTTCTACTTATTTTGGTGTTATTTTGTTCCTCTTTTTCTAGGGCTTTGAGTTGTAATGTCAGGTCATTTATTTGTTGACTTTTTCTTCTTTTAATGAATGAGTTAAATACAATGAACTTTCCTCTTAGCACTGCCTTCATAATGTCCCAGAGATTTTGATATGTTGTATTGGAGTTCTCATTTACCTCTAAGAATTTTTTTTAATCTCTTCCCTAATGTCTTCTCTTATCCATACATCATTTATTCTCCTGGTGTTGGAGTAGCTTCTTTTTTTTAATCTGTCATTGAGTTCTAATCTCATTCCATTACAGTCAGATAGAATGTAGGATAGTATCTCTAATTTTTTTGTATTTGCTAAGACTTGCTCTGTGGAATAACATATGATCTATTTTGGAGAAGGATCCATTAGCTACTGAGAAAAAAATGTATTCGCTTGTTGATGGATGGAATATTCTATATATGTCTGTTAAGTCTAAATTATTGATTGTTTCATTGAGTTCTATAGTTTCCTTGTTTAGCTTTTGTTTGGGAAATCTATCCAGTGGTGAGAGAGGTGTATTAAATTGACCTAGTTTCATTGTGTTGTGGTCTACTTGATTCTTGAAGTTGAGAAGGATTTGTTTAATATACATAGATGCCTCATTGTTTGAGGCATAGATATTTAAGATTGTTATTTCTGTTGATCTATGATTTCCTTAATCAGTATGAAATGTCCTTCTTTATCCCTTTTCACTAACTTTGGTTTGAAGTCCACTTTATCTGATATGCGGTTGGAAACCCTTGTTTGTTTATGTGGTTTTCCAATCCTTCACCTTCAGTCTGTGGATGTCTTTTCCTGTGAGATGAGTCTTGTCAAGGCAGCATATTGTTGGGTCTTTTTTAAATCCAATCTGTCAGTACATGTCTATTAATAGATGAGTTTAAGCCATTCACATTCATGGTTATTATTGAGATATGATTTGCATACCTGGTCATTCTGGTTAATTTTTGGTTTCTAACTTGACTTAGTTTCTCCTTTGATTGGCCTTTCCTTTAATATAGTTCCTCCCTTTGCAGACTTACATTGTTGTTTTTTATTTCCTCCATGTGGAATATTTTTCCAAGAATGTCTGTGTGCAGACTTTCTCGCTTTTAACTTTTTTCCATCATGGAAGATTTTTATTTCATTATTAAATCTGAATCTTAATTTTTCTGGATATAAGATTCTTGGTTGACATCCATTTTCCTTCAGAGCTTGGTATGGGTTGTTCCAGGATCTCCTGGCTTTTAGGGTCTGGGTTGAAAAATCTGCTGAGATCTGAATTGGTCTCCCCCTATGTGTAATCTGATTCCTCTCTCTTGCAGCCTTTAAAATTCTATCTTTATTCTGTAGGCTAGGCATTATTATTATATGTCTTGGTGTAGATCTCTTGTAATTTTATACATTTGGTGTCCTGTAAGCCTCCTGTATTTGATTTTCCAATTCATTCTTCATATTTGAGAAATTTTCTGATATTATTTCATTGAAGAGGTTTTGCATTCCTTTGGTTTGAGTCTCTGTGCCTTCCTCTAACCTGATAAATCTTAGATTTGGTCTTTTGATGTTAGCTCATAGTTCTTGGATGTTCTGTTCATGGTTCCTTGCCATCTTCACTGTGTGATCAACTTTATTTTTAAAATTGCATATTTTGTCTTTGTTGTCTGAAGTTCTGTCTTCCAAGTGATTTAGTCTGTTGGTGATGCTTTCTATTGAGTTTTTTATTTGGTTTATTGTTTCCTTCATTGCAAGGATTTCTGGGTTTTTTTTTTTTTATTTTTCAGAATCTCTATCTCTTTCTTGAAGTAGTATTTTGCTACCTATATTTGCTCTCTTATCTCCTTGTTGGAGTGATCAATTTTTGCCTGTATTTGCTCACTTAGTTCATTGTTTAATTCACAGATCATTTTAATTATGAACATTCTGAACTCTATCTCTGACATTTCATCTACTGTGCTGTCAATGGATTCCATTGTTGTAGTATCTTGGTTTATTTGAGGCCCTTTCCTCCCTTGTTTTTTTCATGTTGTCTATGTGTCTTCCTCTTTTGAAGTGCAGATCTGAGGTATTGAAGCTTCTACCCTATAATCTTGTAGTGTCCCTGAAGGTTACCAATACCTCACCTTAAAGGGGGTTATCAATGTTTACAGCACCCAATGCAACCAATATGCAGCCATAAATTAATTAGATTCTATTTTGACATTTACAATTTTGTCACTATAAGCAGAAATGATGAGTTTGGTTATCTTCTACCTTATAGCCAAAAGGTTTGCATAAGTGTTTACTGTTTCTAATGTTGAATAGAGGGGGGTCTAGTCTGTGATGTTTATGAAATATGATGGGGGGATATAGAGGTATTAGATTATAGGACCAGTCAAAGAGTAATCAAAAGAAGTTGACTGTTAGCAGGAGAAAAAAGAGAGAGGTTTCCCAATACAAGGCTCCCTATTGCCTCTGCAACAGGATGCCACCTGTTAGCACACCAAATAGAGATACCTCTGGTGCAACCAGGCTTGGTAATTGTTTTCCAGGTCCTGGTTTTTGTCCCTAGATGGAAATAGCCATGCCCCTAGTTGGTGGTAGCAGTAGCGTCAAGCTTGTAGGTACCTTAATGTTGGGATTCCAGTTCCCATTCAGTGACCCAAGGTGGAAGTTGCTCCAGCTAAAGATGGTGGAGGCAGCTGCAGAGGTAACCCAAGATGGTGGTAGAGGTGTCCAAACATGGAGGCAACCACTTTCAGAGATGGAGCTGGAAGAATGGGCTATACGATGGTGTTGAGTGGCCTATTTGGTAATGCTGCAGTGTGGCGTGTGGTTTTGCAATAGGCAGTTGCCTCCTTGCCCTGTCCAATGTCCCACAATGGAGATTACCACCTAGGGAGGGCTATGGCGGTGGCTGCAATGCAGCAAAACAGAGGCAGTTTGTTAAATAGGAAACTACAGCACAGGGCTCCTTGCCACCTGTGGAGAATGGGGTGTGGGTCAAGCCTCTCTGGGGTGGCCTTGGTGATGGTTTCTGTGTCCTGGCTGTTGTCCCTAGATGGAAGTGGCCATGTCCATGATTGGTGGCTGGGTAGCATCAAACCCATAAGTACCTTGATGTTGGGCTTCCAGCCACCAGATGGTGCCCCAAGATAGAAGCTGCCACAACTAAAGATGGTGGTGGCCACAGTAAGGGTAACCTGAGATGGTGTTGTAAGTGTCACAAGATGGCAGTGACCACATTTGAGATGGGGCTGAAAGGGCAAGCCCAACGATGACTTTGGGCAGCTTTTTTGGAGACGCAGCACTGTGGCATGCAGGTGTGGTCCTCAGTGTGATGGGCAGTCCTGTGCCTGGGCCTGGTCTCCTCACAGGTTGGTGGAGTAGTCCTGGGCCTGCCTGGGCTCTGCGGGGGTCAGCAAGCCTGTCCTGGGCTCAGTACAGGTCGGCAGGGTGGTCCTGGGCTGGCCTGGGCTCTGAAGGTGTAGGCAAGACTGTCCTGCATGTCACAGAAGTTTAGAACTAACGTGAACACTATGAGGAACTCAGAGAGCATCCTGCTCAGAGCCTTCACCTCCTCTAAATAAGAGCCAGCCCTTCTGGAGAAACAGAGGTCATCTTCCCCGTGGCCATAGACTGGGCTCTAGGTCTAGAGCCGCCTGGCTCGGTGTATGCTGGAGCAGGCATGGGCGGGGACGGGGATCCGCATAGCTGAGAGCTAAGGGCCCTCCGTACCCAGGATGCACCCCAACAGCCAAGAAGGTGGGTCACCATCCACAACTGTTCAGACTCCGAGGGAGGCTCTGCTTCTGGTGCTCCTAGTGAAGCTGGATGGGAAGTTCCACAGCCCCAGGCACCTGTGCATCAGAGGCGCCACCCCTACATACCATGTGGGAGGTGTGCTCAGGTGTAAGCTCCTGTTTTGCTCTGTTCTGCCCCCAAGCCCTCTAGAGCTCACTTTCTGGCCTTCTGGAGGTTGTAGAGAGTGAGAGACAGTGGCAACAGGAACTGTGGAGTTCTGTCAGCCCAGCTGTCAGGGGACAGAGGACACATTTTGCTGGCTTGGGCCAGAGGTAGGGATACTGTGCTCAACAGATGCTGGGTGAGAGGCGAGAGGCAGCAGCAGGTTAGAGGTGCACTGTGGAGGGCGCAGAGGAGGACCCTGAGTAGAGGCCCGCGTGGCATCAAGTTCACTCCCCTAGTCCAGCGGCCCAGGGACTGCCAGGATGGCAGGGCAGAGGTCTCCAAGCCCTTCTCTCCTGCAGGATGGCAGCAATAACAGCCAGGGGTCAAAGAGGCTCAAAACCACGTCTCTGCACCTGGGCTGCTCTGTGAGAGGCACAAGGCTGGAGGAGGCTGGGAAGGGCCTCCACACACCTGGTCCGGAGGCTGAATCTGTGGGAAGTGCCAGTCAAGGTGTGGCTGCTACACTGGAGGCCCCAGGAGTCTCTCAGGACACACAGCCAGTGCACAGGTGCTAAGTACAGGATCTGGCTCCCAGCGGCCCTCGTGGCCTGGGAGCTGAGGCCCACCAGGGTGTGGGCTCAGCTGCGGGAGGACTCAGACCAGCTGAAGCCCACCAGATAAACACTCTCTTTTCTTCTCTCTCAGAAATGTTACAAGGTTTAATTTTCTTCTGAGAACCTCCCTGAGAAGTTTCTCTTGCTGAGCCAAATTGACAGCCACAGTCCTGGAGGCCAGTTGTTCATTGCCCTAGGAAGCCAGCCACTGCAGTGCCGAAGGATCTCCCTCCACTCAGGCCTTATCTTCCGGTGTTCACAGCCCTGGCTGAGATGTTCATGGCTTCCAGCAGAACCAGGAAGGAAGGGTCTTGCTTCGTCTTTATCCTCTGGATCATGGCTACAACGAGGTAAGACAGAGGAACCAACATCTCTTAATCCCGGGATGCTTTTATTCCATCCCGTGCTTCTGGTAATTTCTATTTTATAACGGTTACAGATGTGTTACTTTACGTATAGATTTTCAAAACTGTTCATGTATTTATCCAGCAACCATTTACTGAGCAATTACAATGTGTCAGCATTTATTCTAGGTCTAGACCAGTAAACAAAGTGATTAAAATCCCTGACCTCAAGTATTTAGACTGTAATATTTCTTCATTGCAGAATTTATCATTTGGCAAAAGAAAATGGTCTCCTTTTGGTCATTTTATGTTTGATAGAGTGAATTCCATTTTGCTTGATAGTTAGATCATTGCTACTCATTCTAGAATTCTTGCATTTGTCATTATGGGAAGCTCATTCATTTAATTTCAAGTCTCCTTAATTCCTTTGTTTTAGATCTGTCTTTTTATAACAATGTAGAGTTCAATTCTGTTATTTTCTTTTGTGACACTTTCTGAAAATTCTTTCTTATAATATATGAGATTAGATGAGCCATTTACATCTATTGACCCCACAAACACAAGAGCTTGGTTCTCATATCAGTCGAGGTTCAACCAGAAAAAAACAAGAAATTGGTAGTAGGTATATATTAAAATATTTACTGCAGGGAACTGACATATACAACTCAGAGGGCTGGCGCCAGTGCGAGCTGTACAGGCAGGCCGTCAGAAAAGGCAGGGAGTGCAGAAGCTGCCCACGCGGGCGGAACCTCTTCTTCCCGGGACCTCAGCTCTGTTCCTCAGCCCTTTTAACTGGGCAGTTCAGACCCACAAGGAACATTGAGGACAATGTCACTCCTTCAAACCCACTAGCTGGGGACTTCAATGACACCTACCAAACACCTCCGCAGCGGCACCTGGATGGGAGTGTGGTGGCACAGCTGGGGACCCTAGCTTGTACAGTGGACACACAAAGCCACCCCCGTGCCTCATGCTACCTTTTCTAGTTTGCTGTTTAAAATGTCTGTGGTCCCTTTTCATGGTTTTTATGTCTAATTGTTTGGTGTTTTTCTAGTGTTTAGAAGGCAGGCACTTTTTCAAAGCCCTTTGTGTTTGTTGGTGGGGCTTCAATAGAAAAGTGACAGGGACAATTTTCATGTTCAAACCCATGTTTGCCACACCTGCCACACAGTTTTCCTCCGGCGAACCCCTTGCCTTGGAGAGATGTGTTGGCACACTAGTGCGATGTCACAGGCTGGGTCTCTCCCCTGGCCTCCCTCACACAGTTCCTGCACGGTTGAGTTTGAGGCAGACTTTACACGTATTTTAGGGAGCTCAGAACCATGTAGCAAAAGCCCTGGCTGACACCCCTGATCAGCCAAGAATTTCTGAAGTTCTTCTGACACACAATCTTCTCTTCCCATATCATCTACTGTAATGCCTCAGAGATTCAGAAACCTGAATTCTTTTGTGGAAGGAAGTAGTTTGAAAACCTGGGGCCGGTTTCTTCAGGTCAGATGGGTAAGAGTGGCAGAGTACCAGGCCTCACACTCCCCGACAGAGCACAGCAGCAACAGAAGCTACACTCAGGCGTCACCTGCAACCTTGTACTGTGCAGATGCCCCTTCCTTCTCTTCTGCATTCTGTCTGTGATTCCTTGGTCAGGAATGTCAAAGGCGGTCATGAGGGGTGACAGTCCACTACCACTCACTCAGGCTCACACGGTCCCAGAGTCAGGAGTAACTTCAGCATCTTTATCTAGTTATTTTTTCTAGACACCAGCACCAGTTGGGCAAGAATAATGCTGTTCTTCAGGTATGGCCTTTTTAAGGCTTAGCAATTCTGTGACTCTCTAAAGATCACACAGTGAATAGGTCACAAAGCTGCTCTAGGACATGTGTGCTTTGATTCTTGTTACCCCTGATATAGGTATCAATCAATATTTAATATTAAATATTAACAAAACAATAAGCTGTCAAAGAAGATTAACTAGGATAAAATAACATTTTATTTGAAAGAGCTCTACATAGAATAAAATTTACTAACATTGAAACAGTTGTAGGCAGAACCCATTAAAATGGGCAGTTAAAGATCACAGTGCCGACCACGCTCACACACACACACCTCAGGGATGCTCTTTGGAATGGGCATCTTGTGAGTGGCTGTACTTCCAAGGATGGTTCCAGTTCACAGCAAATCTGCTCTACGTCAGCAGGGAACACTGACTGAGAGCCACCCCGTGTGGATGTGCATTTACAGAAGGCAGCTGGAGAACAAGGAGAGTGGGGGACCCTTGCCAGCACTTGAGGTGTTGTCAGCAAGGAGGTGCAGGCCAGCGCTCCACTTCCAGAACGCTGAGTGCCAGGAGTGCGGATCCCTGGATGCATGATTGCGACAGAGATCAAATTAAGAAGCTGTTCTCAACCACTGTGAGGAGGACGGACCTATCCAAAAGACAAGAGGCCCAGTCTTTTGTGGGTGAGGGCCTTTGATACAGAGGAGCCAGCCTAGCAGAGCCAGGACACCAACCACCATGAAAGACAGAAGTGGAGGAGACAGCAGAGTTATGTGCATCAGGGTGCTACTGCCCTCAGGACCAGAGCACCCTGCCAGGGACAGTTTCCTGACCTGCCTGCACGAAGCTCTTGGGACCTGGTGGATCCACCTGGTTACAAATTTGCTCACGTGGTCAGAGCAGCCTTGTCTGTCACCCATCTCCTGCTTGTCTTGTCTTTGCCTAAGACCAGTATCAACCCCCACCATCCAGACACCCTTGAAAACTTCTAGCTGGTGTCCTTGGTTGTCACAGTCCATCAACGGCAGGCAGTCCAAGACGGCAGCTTCCAGCCACATCTGCAAATGAAGCTGAGAGGTTGAAAATAAGGAGATTGTGAGAGAAAACAATAAGGCAGAGATTGAAAGGCTCTGCAGAAAGAGAAAAGGGAGAACAAAGGCCCGACCCAGGTTGTGTTTTCCTGCGGAGCCGCATAATCACCCAGACTTCAGTAGCCTGGCCAGATGTAGCTGGTAGAAGGCATCCAAATGCAGGCCATGAACTTGCTCTCTTTTCCAGCTCTGCTGCAGATGTGACCTGGCGCTTAGTCTTAAATGATCACAGCGTCGCTTTCAAGGGAAACATTAAACATATAGTTACTGCTCAGCAGCTTTTCGCCTCTGATTCAGCAGCGAGGCCAGGGGGAGAAAGTGGAGCTGCTCGTTTAATGAATACAATCCAGACTCCATGTGGAATTCATTCATTCTCTTACCCATTCATTCGTAAATTAACTTGCCCTTCCTCTAAAATGTGCTTTTCCTGTTATAGTCCCAGAGACACATCGGAGTCTCGCTTACCTAGCTGCCAAGGCATGGCATATGGGAGACCGTCACATGCAGTAGGGTTCATGAGGTACCTTCTCCTGTGCACACTGTGTCCCCAAGAGACCTCTTTCTCTTTTTCCCCTGTGTTTTCAGCTAGAGTGTATTTGCTGTTTCCTCTAAAGTCTACATCAGGGTGCGGGCCACTACAGAGCTCTTGGCAGGTGGCTCCACTTTTCTATTGATCCCTCCACTCAAGGGTCCCACAGGCCTGCCAGCCTCCAGTGGGGAAATTGAACTCTCCTCCTCTCACTCCTCCTCACTTTCTTTCTCAGAAGCCCTCTGCCCACCTATTCTAATGGGTCCCCAAGTCCAGGTTATTCTTTCAGACTCTTACCTTCCTCTTCATCCCCTCAGCTACCCCTGTCACATTTGCAGATATAGAAACTAAAATTCCGAGAGCTCCAGTGTTTAATGACAGCTAGGTACAGTTTGACCAAAATCAGTGCTGTTTCTATAGGACCTACTGACTAACGGCCTGTGAAGTGTGAGACAGTGTGACAGCCTTCAAATGTGTCCGGGACTCTGGGTCTTAGCACTGGGTGCCTAATGCAGACAGCATCCTATTAGAAAAGCAAGCAGGAGTCCAGCTTGGTGGCTGTAGAGTGGGGCACAGGAAGTTTCCTATGCACCTGAGGCCACTGGCAGAGCCCGGGGCAGCAAGCTTCCTGGTGGCGTTTTCCATTTTGGTCTTTCTGTGTCACCTTGTTTCATCCTTGGGGCTCCCTAGAGGGCTCCACCTCTGTCAAGAGGGGAGAAGCAGGAGCTCCAACAGCTTTTCCCTTTCAGACTCCCCACCTGCGAGCTGTCTCTGGTTTCATGTTCCCACACACTCACGGGCTTCAGGACTGACAAGGCAGAGAAGGTAGAAGCCTGGCTGTCCTGCTCCTGCCTGGGGCCACTGTCCTCCTCTGCCAGCCACACGCCTTCCCTAGGCAGGATCACCTCGCTGGCTGAGCTGCCCTGGGAGAAGTCGCTGGTCACTCGGGGCCAAAGGCCTGTACAGAGACACATCCTTAAGTGGTTGCCCGGCTACAGTGGTTGCTCTGCAGCAGGACTGACAGGGACCTCAGCAGTGTCCCCAATGGAACTGGAAAGGGAAACTTGGTGCACATCTTATGAAGAATTGCATTTGATAAACTTGGAGATCCTGCATCCTGCCTGGGCAGGGCAGGAAGACACCAATATCTTGTTCAGGCCACAGCCAGCCACATCCTCCCTGTCGTCCACACAAGCTCCTCTGTCCTCCCTGCTCTGCAGATGCACCCTGCCCACCTACACCTGCCTCATTCGTGCCCACTGCTCAACACTGCTCATCCTCATGTCTGCACTTCAACTTTACGTTACAAATAAACTGCTATATATTAATATTGAGTTGATCGTACTGATTATACACATCAATTAATAATCAATGCTAAACCAAGTCAAAGTCTTGTAAATTTTACTGCTTGTCCACTGAAGAGAAAGTAGATAAAAGTTGCTCCATATTTGTTGAACCAGTGCTCCAGGTCAGGGACCATCAATACAGGCTACAGATCAGGTGGAGAAACCCCCAGTGCAGGTCCGTGACCTAACCTGCCTGAGCTGTGGTGTGTGGAGGGCAGGCACATAAATGCCCAAATACACAGCAAGGGACAAGTGCTTCGAAGAGCCAGAGGGGTGATGCGCTGGAGCCAGCTCCTTCGTGGGGTGGCCCCGGCCTCTCTCAGAGGAGGCCTCTCTGTAGAAGAAGCATTTGAGCAGAGGCCCAGCGGGGTGGGAGGAATTAATGCCTGTGAAGAAGCTGGGGAAGAGGCTTCCGCAGTGTCCTGGGTCAGAGGTGTGTTTGCCTGGTGCTGAGTCTGTTCCCGAGCTAGGCGGTGAGGTGGCTGTGGGGAGAGGAGAGACAGGAAGGAAAGTGGTAGACATGATCTGAGGTGTGTTTCCAAGAAAGCACGCTGGCTGCTGTTAGATGCATGCATGTTACAGGGAAAAGAGAATTCCACCAATCTGTGGCTGTCAGTCTTGCTAAGAAATGGCAGATGAGTTGGCATTAAATCGCACACACACACACACACATACACACACTCACACACACACTCTCACACTCTCTCTCTCTCTCTCTCGTACACACACACACACACACACACACACACACACACACACACATTTACATCTTATTTTCCTGGATGGGCACAAACATTGATCCTGTGAGACTCCAGAGAAGGACCAGATGCCTTCCAGTTGAGCACAGGAGGCTGCATGTCTGTCAAGCAATAGGTAAGGCAGCTCCTCTTGGGTCTTCCCTCATGGTTTCTACGTGACTCGGGTTATCTTTGCCAAATCAATGCCTTCCTAGGTAAAAGTCACCTTGAAAACGATAAGTTGCAATTATTTTGAAAAGCATGTGTGCAAATACTACTCAGAAATGTGCTTACGTACGTACATACGTGTATGATTTATTCAACAGTAACTTTTTCCACAGATAGTTTTGAGGTAAAATTCAAACTTGATGAATGGTTATCAGGTGCAATGCCTAGAGTCCAAACCCATGAGACTTTGATGTGACACTGATGAACTGTGGGAAGGCCCAGGAAGACTGGGCAGTACCGGGAGAAGGGACATAAAGGACCTCCAGCCCTGCAGGCTTTACGATCATCTCACCATGAGGAGGGCAAGCATGTTATGACTGGCACCAGCCACCCACAGGGTCTGCCTGCCAGGCTAAGCCCCTTCTCAAAGAGGAGGATGCACAGAGTGTGCCTGGCCAGCTTCCCCCAGGCAGACACAGAGGGGCTGATTTTTACCATCTGAGGCAAGATCAGAATAAGTACAAAGAAGATGATTTTTTTTTAAATGGGTATAAAGAAGGAATGAGCAATTATAGTTTGTCCTCATTTTGACAAAAGAAATGCTGGAGCGGAAGCATTTCTCTTTAGATAGTAATTGTTATTAGTTTTAATGAATGAATTAAAACCATACAATCTAAGTTTACTTCTTGCTTGGATAAGGTCAGTGAGCTCTCTCAGCTTCAGTTATTTATGTCCCTGTTGCACCTGCAGATTATAGCCATTTTGCAAGTTTTTCTAGAAATATGAACCTACATAAGTAAATGAAAATACTTGCATATCATAAAGTACTCAGCAAGTATAAGCTGATGTTATGTGCCTCTCGTTTTTTTATTCTTAAGGTTAGGTACTAGATATATTAGTCATCCAGGGCTACCATAAAAATATACCACAGGCTAAGTGGCTTAAACAACAGAAATGTATTTCTCACTGTTCTGGTGGCTCAAGTTCAAGATCAAGGTTCTGTCGGAGTTGGTTTCTGGTGAGAGCCCTGGCTTGTAGCTTGGATGGCTGCCTTCTCCCTGAGGCTCACATCACAGGGGAGTGGGGGATGTATTTGAGCTAGTGTCTCTTCCTCTTGTAATGATGCCCTCACTCTCTGATTAGAGTTCTATCATCAAAACCTCACTTAACCTTCATTATCTCCCTCAAAGGACCCATCTCTAAATATAGTCATGCCAGAGGTTAGAGTTTGAACAAAAGAACTTGGAAGTGACAGTCCAGCCCAACCCTGGCCAAATTGCCATCCATTTATAAGATTCTATGTTTGAAAAGTATCAATGCTGACCGGAGAGTCCTCCATTTCTTCTCCCCACTCCATTCCCACGCTCTCACCCATCCCCACATAATATTAGGCCACCTCCAAATGGCTTTTCTATATGACTTTCCTGGTATGGACCAGAGACTCAGAGGACATCAGGGCTTACAGTACACACAGAATGTGGTGCACATGGGGGTCAAGAATTGTTGCTCCATGACATGAGAAACCAGCTATGTCCACGAAGCTCCAGTGTGTGCTTTTCCCTCATTTGTTTTGTAGATATGGTCCTCAGGCATTCCCCAAAGAGTCTATTCAATTAAACCTGAGTGCCCGGTTACTGGAGTCATTCATATATGTGTATTGTACTGTTGTCTGTATGAGGTCCTGTATTTCAAATCCTAAAGAAATGACCTACATATTAGCTGCTCCAATTCAATCCATTCATAAATTAGAATGTTTTCATGGATGAAAAATTAATGCCATAATTAAGAATGATCTACAGGTAGGAGGGCAGAGTAGACTAAGTGTATGTCCCCAAACATTGATTCAACTAAGCATGTAGGGACAGCAATGGGCAAAACAGGTGCCATCTCTGCTCCTGTGACCACAGAGCTCTGTGCCACCTCTGAGGAGGAAAAGGAGAGAGGCCTCCAACCCAACCCAGATCACTTCTTTTTTTAAAAAAATATTTTTTTAGTTGTGGATGGACACAAATATCTTTATTTATTTTTATGTGGTGCTGAGGA
Organism: Geosciurus inauris; assembly: GCA_004024805.1. Classification (NCBI taxonomy): domain Eukaryota; kingdom Metazoa; phylum Chordata; class Mammalia; order Rodentia; family Sciuridae; genus Geosciurus; species Geosciurus inauris. The sequence continues at coordinate 33,040 of PVHX01008356.1, read as the reverse complement.
TTGAACCCAGTGCCTCATGCATGCAAGGCGAGCATGCTACCACTGAGCTACAATCCCAGCCCCCTGCAGATCCCTTCTTAATAAAGATTATATTTATATGGGATATAGACTTGTACATTCCACAAAATTTAGTCTAGTATTACTTTAAATGCATCATTTGACCTAAAAGTATAAATGTATAAACACACTATAACATGTTAAAATTCCATTAAAAAATAAGAGCTGCACCACATAGCATTAGTTTATTGGGTAATGAGCTGTGAGAAATTTCAGATTCATTTCAGCTTCAGCTCTGGATGTGCCCAGTAATATAGGTCTTTATTAATTATATTTAGTTGTCACTCTATTTCTTAAATTGCAATTACATGCACACCTATTCATTTAGTTTCTCAGATTAAATGCCAATTAGAGGGAGAGAAGTCTAGTTAACAAGCCACCAGAGACAAGAAACGCCTAGTGCATGGTCGGGCACCAATAAAAAGTCAGTTCCATCCTTACAGGTCAGGAACTGCCTCTTCCATAGCCCAGGACAGGGGATCTGGAATTGTAGACTCCTAGACCCCATAGTCCACATGGAGAACTTCTGCTTACCCCTCCCTAGCTGAACCTTCTGTCCTAGGACCACAGAAGCCTTGCTCTTCATTGGGGACTTTAAATGAACTCTCTTGCTGCTGCTTTCAGCTCAAATGCCACCATCTCTTCCAACACCTCTGTGCCCACCTTACCCACCTGCCAATCTCCCAACATCTCGTCACCCAGTTCTAGTGTCTTCACAGCACTTGATACCCACTACACTGCATTATTTTTTATTTGCACACTTATAATCTGATTCCTCTAATTAAAATATGATCTCCATGAAAACTAAAATAGAGTTTGGCACATGGTAGATTCTTCAAATATTTATTGAGTGACACAGGATAATAAAAAAACCAATGAAAAGCCACAGCTGGATCTCTTTCTCTAATTCTGTCAGGGTCCCAGTTGTGGCAGAGAATATGTATTTCCATAATTGTAATTATCTGATTTTTTTTTACAAACCTTTGTCCAACAATTAGGGGAGATGTCTCTTTTTGGAGAACATGTGGAATATCACAAATACCAGGCAGGTTACTGAACAGTCTCAGATAACAAAGGATCAGAATCAGATGCAGTGTGTTTTGTGCCTTAAAACAGAGTTATGGATTTAAACACAATTAAAGACACCACCACAATATAACTTAAAAAGCATTTTTAGAAAATTTAAATCAAACATTTAACTTAAAGAAGATTGCATAAAGAAAATCACAAACCATTTAAAAATGAATGATGATAAAATACTACATCCTGACATTTGAGGATATAGCTAAAATATTTTTTAAGAAAAGATATAGAGCCTTAAATGCTTAGGTTACAAAAGAACACTGAGACTCCATTGGGGAAAAAAATCAGTAGAGAGTAGAGGTAGAGAAGTAATGAAAATAAGAGCAAAACAGAATATTCAAATGTCCCCTGCTTTTTTTACCCTTCCTTAGAAGGGACAGGTCTAGTGGAGAAGAAAGGCATCGGCGAAGCCTCCACAATTAACCCCGACTCTGCTTCTGAACTTCAGGACAGAATCGCGAGAGCAGCTCAGCAATGCTCCTCCTGTCCATCCCATAACCAAGATAACCAAGGGACTGAGGAGCGTTTGAGGGTGCCAGTCTTTACTTGTCAATGCAGTCTCTCCTCTACTGGCACCTCCTAGAAACACATACTCTTAAAAATGTCCCTGCTTGTCATGAACCCCCTGGGCACAGCCTCCACTTAGCTTTCCCTCCTGGGGAGCTGTGTGAGGCCTCACCATCCGGCCCTGCCCTCTCCTGCCTCATCCCAACCCTAAACAGCTGGACTCCAACTCACTACGTAGTGTGTCTGCATTTGCTCATACTGCAGTCTGGCTAGTCCCTCCTGCATTTGTGAAGATTGGTGTGGCAGAGTGTTAACACTTTTATCTTTGGAATTGGATGCCAAGGTCTGCACCTGGTAGGCTAAACCCTCTTGGCCTGAGTTTCATCATCCGTGAAGAGCAATGCGGCCTACCTCTTAAAACTGTAGACTTATCAGTGGCTCTGCAAACAGACAAACTGCCAGGTGTCAGTCTGTGTTGGCCGATCCCCGTGCACAGCAGCAGCTGGCGGGCTTTACAGTGCACCATCGTATCTTCCGCCTTTGAGTCCTCTGCTAGGAACCCTGCCTCTCGGCTCCTTCCCAGTCCCACAGATTCTCGTGGTCCTCCCTCACTGAGGACCAGCGATGCCTTCAACATTTCTCTTCCATTGGGAAAACTCTCAGCCCACCACTCTTGCTGTTTTCAAGGGAAGTGTCCTAGGGCTATTATGGTTTGGATATGAGTGTCCCCCTGAGACTCATGTTGAAGGTGTGTCCCCAGGGCAGCAATGTTCTGAGATGGGGCTTTTGGAAAGGGATAATATCCTGACCTCCCCAGTGGATTAGTTCATAGCTAGCTGAAGGGGCTGCTGAAAGGTAGTGGAACTATAGGCCAGTGGAGCATGGCTGGAGGAAGCAGGTCACAGGGAGCAGAGTCTTTGGGACTACATCCTGTGCCCGGTCTTTCCTCTACATTCTCTCTTTTCTGCTTCCCAGCTACATGAGCTGAGCAGTTTTTCTCCACCATGTGTTTCCACCATGATGTTCTACCTCACCCCAGGTTCAGAGCAATGAAGCCAGCTAATCAGGAACTGAGACCTCTGAAACCAAGAGGCATAATAAAGCTTTCCTCCTCTAAGTTGTTTCTGCCAGATATTTTGGTCACAGTAAGGAAAAGCTAACTAACACAGGTTCCAACTCTCAATGGAGAGCCCAGTGCTGGCAGGCAGCTGGTGCTTAGGAGGTGCTGGTGGAATACAAGGAGGAGCAAGCTCATTGTTATACTATGTGAACAAAACTTTTATCACAATGTCAAGTCTGTGTCATTGACAAAAAGTTATCAATTTTCACAAAAGATATTTACAATTTGAAATCATTGAAAGAATGCATTAAAAGATGCATAATAGCTAACTATTTTTTCCCCAAGATGTCCAGTTTTAAATGAATGCTGTTATCTGGGGCAGCATTTTAAATTAAATTCTTCAGTTGCTATAGGAGTATCATAAACCTCAGATGTAGCCAAGAACACATAGCTACTGTCAGAAGGTAAGAACTCTATGAAATGAAGTAAGTACTGCAATCCCCCCCAATCCTTGTGCTAATTCTTTCCAAGTGCATACTGCAGGAAGCAGCACACTGCTATGGAAACCACTAAGGAGAGAGAGAAAATCTTCGTAAGTAAGAGCTGGGCCTCTAGCTTTGCAAATTAATGCCAAAATACCATTTATCCATCTGTGTCCCTGACAGCACAAAGCTAGTAAAACACAGTACCTAGGCTTCCACTTGTACATGCAGATGGGGACAGTCTAATGTGCCAGCAGTGTGGCTGGGCTTCTCCTGGACACCAGGATCTGGAAGCAGGGCTAGGACAGCTCTCGAGCATGTGAGGCACTGTGCCTTTGAAAACTGGCAAGTGTGATGGATGTGACTTTACTACCTCTTCTTGCATCCTTAGTACTTTTTATCATAACCAAGCAGAATGCTGAAAGCTACCTGTGCTTCTCACCCTTTTTGTGAAGAGGTCTGTTATGGTTTAGAATGAAGTGTCCCCAAAAGCTCATGTGAGAGACAAAGCAAGAAAGTTTAGAGGTGAACTGGTTGGGTCATGAGCATGTTAACCTAATGAGTGAATTAATCCTCCTAATAGGGATTAGCCGGGTGGTGACTGTAGGCAGGTGGGGTGTGGCTGGAGGAGGTGGGTCATTGAGGGCCTGCCTTGTGGTTTATATTTTGTCCATAGTGAGGGGAGTCTCTCTCTCTTTCTGCTTCCTAATACCATGTCCTGAGCTGCTTTTGTCCACCCCACTCTTCTGCCGTGATGTTCTGTCTCACCTTGAACCCTGAGGAATGGAGCTGACCTTCTATGGACTGAGACCTCTGAAACCACGAGTCCCAGATAAATTTTTCCTCTTCTAATGGTTCTTTCTGACTAAAACAAGATCTCACTTATGTTAATTTATCTAATGTCTATTAGTGTAACTTCTGGAATACAATATCGTTTAATAGCATAATTGTTGACACAGAAAGATGTGTCATTTGCCAGTGTGTGTTTCTGGCATACACACACACACACACACACACACACACACACACACACACCTCGGTATATACATTTAAAATAAAAACCATACAAATAGCTGAATGGGAAATATAAAGAAGGACATTAAATAAGTTAACATCTTTGCAAACAGGGACCTAAACATGTCCACGACCACAATAGCACAGTCATGCTAACTGGGCTACATGAATTTCCAATGAAAAAGTACCAATTGAATTCAACAGAGGTTCTTTCCATTATAGGGTTTACTGAACAGCTCTCTTTTTTCTTTATTTTCTCAGCCCTGCCTAGATGCCCTTGTATCTACTGAATACATAATGGGTAGGGAAGGGCAGTGCATGCTTTACTGGTGGCCTAAGGTTAAAGAGCAAACCTCTGCTGTGGTGCAGACAAGTCCCCTCCAAAATCCAGGTGTTGAAACTCAGTCATCAGTGTGGTGGTACTGAGAAGTGGGACCTTTAAAAGGGGAGTAGGCCATGAGGGCAGCTTCCTTACGCATGAGATAAAGGCCCTGACAAGGGAGGCGTCATGCACCATCTGCTCAGTTGACCTTGTGAGGAGGAAGCCAACTGTCAGTCTCACTTCTGGGGTGGTGATTGGCTCCCACATGAAGGAACAGTCCTAGCACACATACCAGAGCCGCACTCTGTGTGCTCGAGTTCCAGGACTCTCTGACTCATCCAAGCTCCTCTGAACACCAAACAAAAATGTCTCCCAGGTCCACACTCCACAATCCTGCAAGTCACACATGGAGCACAATCACAGAAGGCTCCTGGGTGTATGAATAGTCCCTTTGCTAGGGTTCACAGCTCCTAAAGACAGCGTTTGGGAAAATCCATTTCCACTGGGGCTGATACAACAGATCCCTGTGCTTTTTCAAAAGTACAGCTTAGCTTTTTTGTAATCTTAACATTTTTAATCTATATTTTCATTTCTTTGGAGTCATATGATGAAAAATAAACTTGAGTTTGCCCATTTTGTTGTCCAGCTAGGTCTGTTTCTGTTAGAGCATTGCTCGTCTTCCTGAACTACTTAATGCAATAAGAGGCTGCCAGATGCCGAGCAGCGTGGCCCCAGGTTCCAGTCTGCGTGTGTATCTGTGTGTTCATAACAATGACGATTTGTCATGTGCTGATCATGTGCCAGCCATGGTGGTTATCTTATACATTATGTTAAATTGGAATAGTTACTTTGAATGGCACTTGTTTACCACATCCCAGAGGTGACCAGAGAGATGCATCCGTAAGGAGCTTGTCCAATGGCATCAGCTCAGAATGGCCCAGAAGATTTAACCACCAAACCCCAAGCTCCAACCACGCTAAGGTGCAGTCACACAGTCATTGTCTGGGTGCTTAGAATGTCTGAGGTCGGCAGGTAAACACTCTTTCTCTTAATAAATAGGTATCCATCTACTAACAGGGCAAGAGGTATTTTTATATTAGCAAAGACTAATATAAAAACTTACTATAAATTAGAGGTTTAAAATAAATGTACTCTTTCATCTTCTGGAGGCCAGAATCCAAATCCAGCTTTCAGCAGAGTTCCTCCCAGGCTAGAAGCTCTTCTTGTGCATCCCCAGCTCCCAGTTCCAGCCAGTCCCTGGCTGTGGCTGCATTTGCAGCTATCTACCTCTGCCTCTCTGACCACCTTGCTTCCTGCTCTGTGCCCGAGTCTCCTTGTATCTCTTGCAAGGACACTTGTGTTGAAATTAGAGTCCACCACATAACAGGATCTCATGTGTGTTGTGAAACAATTCTTCATTTCTTAGGGGAGGAATACTTCATTCCTGAGTTTAATGCCTTTCTGGTTTTAATATTTTATACATTTTACTGTTTAATTTTATTACAGCTATTTATATATTTATACTTGATTGTTTAATTTTATTATAGTTGTTATATATTTTAGCATCTCAAAAAGCTAAGATCTAAATTTTTCTGTGATTTACTTTTCAGATTTAATAATAGGGTTATTCATATTTCATAATAAAATTAAATGAGATTTATTCCGCACAATGCTGTATGGAGTATGTTATAGAACATGGAGTTTATCTGTCTCAGATGCCAAGTTTATCTGTCTCAGATAAACTCCATGTGTGATTTTGGAAGTGTCTTTGTTTGGGACACTTAATAAAGCTAATTACTTTGATTTATTTTATTTCTATTCATACTTATTGGTACATTCAGATCGTTTATGTTTCTGAATCAATTTTAATCCATATTTTCCTAGGAAAATAATCAATTGCTATGCCTGTGGGAATACTGGTTAAGAGTTAAGGTCACTGCTGACAGCTAGTGTTCTGTTCTCTGCACATGACACCAGAGTCTCCTCTTACATCTGACTCTGTTTTCTTCTCTTGCTCAATGTTGTTGACTAAATATATGGATTTCATGTTAGAGTTTACATTGGAATTACTGTTAGGGCATTTACTCTCACTGACATCATCCACATTGTCCTAATAAAACATAGTATTTTTAATGTGATTTTCTCATTAGAATTAGTAAATAAGCAGGACATGCCATTCACCTATCATTTCACCCTATTTTTCCTAGCAAACTGTGCAGTAGGAAACAGAATCTTTACGTTAGAACTCCATTTTCTTGCCTTGAACTTGGAACAGGGGCCCAGCCCAGCCTACAGTCAGTGCCATTTATCTCTGCCTCTTACCCTGTCACCTTCTTAATTCCACCAGAGGCACCGCTAACATCTCCATTTAATAATTTGCACTAACAACCCAGAACTTGATTAGCATAATAAGCATTTCCCATCTGCACAGAGCAGACTCCTCCTCATCAGTCTGAAAACTAACTACTATACAGAAAAATCATGGGGAATAATTAAGGTGCAGGAGCCCCTCGCCAGGGCCAGCCACCAGGTGTGATTAGTGGGTTACATAAGGGGCGTTGTTGCCGCATCTGTACAGAGTAGAACCTACCAGCTCTGGCTGGTGAAAAGAGTCATCTGTGAAGACTTGCCTGGGTGTGCTGAGGGAGCACAGCCTCAGACAGCAGTCAGACTTGGTTCCACCAGCCGAGGACGCTCCAGCCGCTGTCCCTCCTTCAGCGTCAGCTACAGTGACAGCAGGTGGCCCCTCTTCAGGCCCAGGTGTAGCCCTGCAGACAGAGGGACACAGGCACACTTTCACCCTTTACTTCCTCCTGACTTTCCTGGCAACTTCCTGTTCTTCCGTCCCCTTCTGTGGAGCCTCTGCTTTTCCTCCTTAGTCATTTCTAGAATTTTCACCTACCGTGTGATTCCAGCTGAGGCAGCAGAGTTTTCTGCAGCCTTCTTCCACGCTGCATGTGCCTTGCTCTCTGTTGCCGCTTCAGGTTACACCCACTCTGGGGAAAGTCACAAACAAAGAGGGCCTTGAAGGAGGGCCCCTCAAGGCCGATGACATGTAGTCTGGCCATCCTTGACCCCTTCTGGTCCCTGATGCACAACTATGTAGTTTTCTCTTCCACTTCAGAGAACACTTAGCATCTGCCTCAAACTGGTCTTCTCCAAGGGGATTGTCATGATCACCTGGTTGATTCCTGTGTCTCAATGATCCACGACAAACTTCACCTCTTCTCCACATCTACATTTTCCCCAAGACCACTCCTCAGAGCTTGTCACAATATTAATTATTTCTTTGTTACTTTTTAATTCTGATTTGCTTTCTAATTCAGTTTTTTAAAAATTTTATTTTGTGAGTACTGTGCCATTCACATAGATTTCAAAGAATAACAAGACCATCACTTAGCATAAAAAAAAAGACTTTTACCTCAAGCTTTGCAGGATCCTGTGTGATCATTCCGAACCCCTTCCTCAGGATCCAAAATACATGTTGGCGCTGAGGATGTAGCTCAGTGCTACAGCACTTACTGAGAGGCTATGAGTCTCAGGTTCCATCCCCAGCACAACAAAACCACCACAGAGTAAAACAAACAATTCCGTCACTCTGAATTATTATTCTGTGGCATTCATCTTAATCTTATTATTTCTCTGGATGATTCAGTGTTGGGTTTGAGAAATTTGTATGAATAGTTACCATGCTATCTATCTTCTGGGTCTTGTATTTACATACAACACTGTATGTTGATGATTTGGCCATGAGTCTGTTGTCAATGCAGGTAGTTCATTTTCACAGCTGAGTCTGTCATTCTGTGGACACATATTATTAAACATATAAAAGATTTATTTCTCTATTATCTTATCAGCAGACCTCTGTGTGGCTTCCAATGTTTTGCTATTTGAAACATGCTGCCATGAACATTCATGCCCATGCAAACTCGGGTACAGTGGGTGTACGTCAGGAAGCGGAGTTGCTGAATTGTTGGCTGTGTGCATCTTCAGATCCATGAGACACTCCCACATGCTCCCCATGGCTCTTGTATACATTCTACACCTTCTTCATCATCCCTGTGGCTCCACATCCTTGACAACGCTTGGCTTTATTGCTTTTTAACCTATCTTGTAGACACTTCATTGTGCTTCTACTTTCTATTTTCTTCATTATTAATAAGATCGAGCATATTTTCAATCTTTGTTAGCTATCTTTCTTCTTTCCAACAGAATGCCATTCTTTACTGAGTTGTCCATGATTCGCTTTTTAGTCCAGTATCGATTTTGCATGTTTTTCTTCCCTCCTCTGCCATTCCAAGGCTGTCTTGTGTCCTCTTCTCTCTGTGAGCCCCTGGCTTCATGTACAATACCGTCTAGTCCTAGGGTTTCAGTTTCTATCCGTCATACCATATGCTTGCAGATCATTTCTTAGTAGGTTCACTTGGATGTCTCAAAGGAATCAGAAATTCAACTTCAAAATCAAAATCATTATTTTGCCCTCAATCTGTTATTTTCTGTGCTTCCAATCTGTAAATGTTGCACAAGGCAGAAACCTAGAAGTCACCTTTGACGTTTCCTTCTACCTTGTACACAATGCTTTAGCAAACTTCTGGTCGAATTTTAGCTCCCAATCATTTCCTAATTCCATCTAAATCTCTCTATGCCTGCTACAAAACCCTTGTCTAAGATTTCCCATCTTTCAACTGCTGAAGTAGTCTTCTAACTAGTCTCCCTCAGTCTACTGAGTACTCCTCCATTCAGTTCTCCATACTAGAGCTGGAACAAAATGTGTATTTTAGGGTGGAGGGTGCAGCTCAAAGGTAAATTGCTCACCTATCATGCACAAGGCTCTGGGTTCAGTGGCTAGTACCGCACAAGAAAAAAAATATGCATTTTAAATGGAGCTTGGAGCCTTTCTTCTCCCTCCAAACAATCTTCCATAATTGTCAGAAAGAATGAAAACAAAACAAAATTAAACAGAGTCATGGATAAGAGAACTGTGTCAGTGATGATAGAAACAGAGAAGACAAACCAGGTGCACCCCAGGGTGAACAGTTTCACCTCACACTTCCTGGGATCAGGTGGATGCCCATCCCCTTGAGCTCCTGTGACAGTGGCTTGGGAGTCCTCTGGGAGATTTCCCCATCAAGTCTAAGTCTAAGGTTGTAGCACGTGTCACTAGCACCTTCCATTGACAGGTTTCACAAACCTTAGTGGTTACATTTCCTCTGGCTCTGTGCTTAGCCACACCACACTCTTTCTAGTTCTTTGAAGATGTTCTTCCTTCTCTGGTTATGGAGGCCACTCTCTTGCCTGGAATGACACCCAGAGGGGCCCATTATGCTTTACTCAGAATTAGTCATTTTTATTTATGCACTGTTAATATGAATTAGAATTTCCATGAGGGCAGGAATGTATCTAATTTTGGCCCCCACTAATCTCAGATCTAATACAGTTTTTTGGCCCATGATAAGAATTTAATAGGCATTTATTAAAGAAATAAATTACATGCCTATATTATCTGATTTTGAAAAGAAAAATTCAAGAAGACTTGTGTTACTGGCCTATATAAAATGCAATTCTGCACATACATGCTATAAAGTGCTTGAAATAAGATTACAGAGAACGTGGAAGAGGGAGCTCATAGGCATTTTGTGTAGTTCCTGACTCTGGTCCTGGAAAACACATGGCGTGATGAGATTTAGAGATGTCCAGAGGACTTCCAAGCCACTGTCACAGGAACTCAAGGGGATAGGCATCAACCTGATCCCAGGAAGTGTGAGGTGAAACTGTCCATGCTGGGCTGTACCCTGGTTTCTCTTCTCTGTTTCTGTCTCCACTGACACAGTTCTCTTATCCATGACGCTGTTTAATTTTGTTTTGTTCCATCCTTTCTGACAATTACGGAAGATTGTTTGGAGGGGGAAGAAAGGCAACAGTTATCTTTTTCAAATTCATAACCCTACAGGAAATACCTAACATCAGAGTCTGTGAAAGGAAAGTATTAGTAAAACAAGGTTATGAAATTTGGCATGGCAAGGACCACGCATTAAGATCCTACTCTGGGTCAGAAGAAATGCTGGCAGGATTTCAAAATGATCAAAGGGAAATAATAATGAGATCCACATAACCAAGCCAAAAACTACCCTGGGTATTGCAGTTACGTAACTCAACTAGGAAGAGCACGCAAGACAAGCTGTCTAATGGATGAGTTTGAAATTATAAATACAAATACCGTGGCTAGTAAAAGAATGGTGTGAAATACATGGGAAAAGATACACGTGTTGCCCTGTTTACTAATTACTTCAATCAGAAAGATTTTAAATAAGAATAAAATATCATTTTTGCAGGCTTCTGATGTGTTTTGATAGGAGATAGCAACATGGCAAATGGAAGCTTCTGCTAGATAATGGTGAAGCTGGTGATTCAAACCAATCAAAAGTTACAGGATTTGTAGAAGGTCCATAATGTCTGGGATTTCAGAGGGCAGTTTATCCATTTCCAACACACATACAGCTTTTCAAGACAGCTAAGGGCCATGTTACCTGGAGGAAAGTGTAATAATGAAAAAGAATATTCTATGCTGTGTTATTCCTAGAGGATCCTTCTGCAACTCCAGGCAATATGTGCTGCAGGGCCTCTTCACAGAACATGTAATTGGCTTCTATTATTAAAGGCTGTGGTTCAAGAATACACATCAGCTAGACCCTGCACTGGGGCAATTAAATGGCCCCATTCAGGAGAAACAAGTCTGCCTTGAGAAGATCAAAGCTATGGTTGCTGCAGGTTCCCTCTATATGTGCCCCTTACTTTCCAATCCCCCAGAGATCACATTCTTATCAAGTTCCTTGCTTGTGAGTCATATCTGAGTTGGCTTCCAGAAGATGGCCTATTAAGATAACTTAGAAGGCTGACGTGCCTTAACCATTAATATTTGCACATTCAATTAGAGAGGAACATGTCTAATTGAATCTATTCACAGATATGAGACAAGGGGCTTCCAAAGACCTCAGGAAACTATATGACATACAGTTTCTATACAAGCTTAAAAGATTTAAACTACTGGGAAAACACAGGTTGGGAACATGGATGATATAACATGATGGAAGAATAAATAAGCAGTTTCATACCCCAAATTCAAAGAGATAAGGCTGTGCATGTAAATAAAATATAATCATTCCATAAGCTGAGCTTCAGGGTGAAGGCCTGTGGCTTTGATGTACGTGTGGCCATGGGGGCGAGTGGACGTGAATGGGTCTTCTTGTTCCTGCAGCAACTACACAAAATAACTGTTGAATTTTGGTAGGCGTGAGAGGACGTGTCCCAGAGATCAGCAAAGTGTACTCCAGCGTGAGTCAGGAACCTCCTGTGGCAGAGTCTGCTGTGAAAGACCCAGGCTAGCTGAAATTGTTCCTGAGGCAGGACCTGGAACATAGGCCAGGCCAGGCCAGACGTCCTATGATGTGCTGATAAAGCTTCCTGTTCAGAGTCACCCACACAGAAGTCAGTCAGGATGGGACATGCTTTGCCTCAATAAAGGATGCTCTGCAGATCCAGATCCCACAGATGTAATCACAGAGGCCTCTGACAGTCTCATATGACAAAAATGGAGAGGAGCGTTAGAAGAACAAATGAACTCAGCTCAAGAAAAGCACACTATGTGTGCGGGTAAACGCCCAGGGCTCAATGATAAACCAGTTTGCACTTGTGCAGTTCTGACAGTGAGAAGAAAATTGATGGTATAAAGGTAGATGCTGCACCCAGAACAAAGGCCAGCAGAAAGGAGAATCCTCCATGTCAGGCGGGACGTCAAGGCCCAACTCATTCCCAGGCAGGAAATAGCCAGTGAGACAGAAATGACTAACAGAACCCAGACATCATGCTAGAGAATGAACAAGTGTAGAAAGAAAAGAAGACAGGTCTGTGCAGGATTGAAGACTTTAATGATGTCCACAAAGATGCAGGTAGAGAGTGGAGCTCCTGTCCAGTGCCAGAGACTAGAGGTGATTCAGCAGGAGGGTCAGAGGAACGTCAGGGTTACTGAGCAAGCTCAACGAAAAATGTTGACGAGTTAAACAGTTGAAGAAAACTCTTGGGGAAATATGTGTGCTCTCATAGCCCTTAGAGTAAAACTTAGAGTACACAAAACAACAAAACTTAGATGATAAACAGAGGAAATATTTTATGGGTGTGCCTTCCTAGCTCACAGCACATATGCTCTACATGTAGTAAATGGGAGGTATAATTTCCCAATTAACCATTTGGTGGGAGATTATTTTTCTCAATTGAGTTGAAGTTTGTGGGTCTTACCCTATGTGTGTGTCTAACTTGGATTGAGTAGCACTCCATTCTCCTGATACAAGATGATATAGATTTCCTTTATGTATGTATTTTATGGTTTCAGATGGACCAAAAGTTTTTGCCCTCTGCTCCCCTCCAATTTATATGTTGAAACCTAACCTCCACGGTGAGGGCATTAGGAGATGGTGCCACAAGAAGGTTATTAGGCCACATGGTAGGTAGATCCCTCCTGAATAGGATCAATTTTCTATAGGAATCCCACAAAGCCCTCACCCTCTTTCTGTCTTGTGAGGATACAATAAGAAGTCAGCCATCCACAACTGGGTCAACCTGCAGGCAACTTGATCTTCCACTTCCCAACCTCTTGAACCAGGAGAAATAAAGTTGTGTTGTTTATAAGCCACCCAGGCTATGGCACTCTGTTACAGCAGCCCAAAGTAAGACAACAGATAATATTAAATCTCTATTATGGTCTGTAGCTGAAAACAGCCATGTGGGTCTAGGTTACTGTTTCTCCAATATTGTCTGTGGACCATCTGCATCAGGTACCTGCAGAGCAGGAGCTGGAAATTCTTGACTCCTTTCCCAGACATAATGAATCAGAATGCACCCAGGTGAGTCCAAAAGTCTGCATTGTCAACCAGAATCCCAGATGATTTTATATACTAGGCTTTGGGAATTTCATGTCTATCTGAGAAAAAATATTATATCAGGAAATTGATATTTAGATCGCAAACTGCTGTTAACATACAAATATGACATCTGTTAATATTTTCTGCACCTGTGGATAAAAATTGTTAACTGTTAACTTCCCCCAAAAGACCACCAAAACAACCCACTGATCAATTAAAGCTGAGTTTATTGCTCCCTTTGATAATGGGCCCTACTTACTATTATGACAGTGTCTGGGTCACATCCAAGAGGGGGACTAAGATTTCCACTGGGTGGGGCTTCTATTTTAAAGTAGATCCTTTAATGCCAATGGGGCTGGGCTAATGGAATTAGGCAAATCCATGCATTATAATTCAGGTGGGGTGGACCCAGCCAGAGAATTTGAAAGAAGTCTTGAGGAGTAAACAGGTGCTTAAGAAAGAAAGTTTAGTCAATCAACCCATCACCTAAGAATTGAATAGATAATGAGGATTGTTTGAGTAGTCTGTTGTCAGGATAAATAGATTTTAGGGAATTTCCGAATACAAATCATAAAGTTACTTGCAATTTCATTTTCATGGGCAAGGGTTTCCTGGAATAGAAAGTCAAGTTAGTACAGAGAGTCAAAGAACAAAGTTATGCTAATGTAAGCAAGGCAATGAGCCATGTGGTCTAAGATGTTCTCAAAGTTGGGAGTCAGAGTTCCCTGTATTCTGTTAACTCTATGGAATAGTCTGGTAGCTCTGTCCCAGCATCAGTTCATTGTGATTCAGATTGCAATTTCAAGATGGAAAGCAGTTGAACCAAGCACTCAGAGATGCTCCTCCAACAGGAACTAGGCGGAAAGACCTGTGGGAGGCTGTGGTCATGGGAGAGGGGAGAGGCAAATATTTTGTATTCAGTTCCTCTGAAGGACAGGTTGGAGACTTTCTTTTGATATTTGCTACCAGTAAACATTTGCTGAGACATGTTACTAGTGTGGCTGTAAATTTCCAGGGGGACATACTTTTTAAATAACAATGTCACCCAAATCTGGTAGGCCTTGTATGTTATTACTACCAATAAACTTGGGTGGACAATACCTGAATACAAATTGAGAAGGGAAATGAAATCAAAATAAGTAGTCAGGTAAGTTTAGTACTCACCCTCTGGGTGAACTTAAGTACTGTTGGGTCCTGATTTATTTCAAAAATATGTGGCACTGATACCAAATAGCCATTAAATTCCAGAGGCCTGGTTTGTACTGTTTGTGTGCAGACAGGGCCAAAGAAGCTGCATGTGTCTCTCACATGGAGGCAGGTGTGGAGTTTTCTTCTATTCAGAGCTACAAAGATAGCAGCACTCACTGGGCCTGGACCCAGAGGCCAAGAGAAACAAGATGGCAGAAAACAAAGCACAGGAGAGTTTGCTACAGCAGTGTTTCCCCAAGTTCTCATGTTATGATGCAGGAAATAGACATATTTATAAAATATACTGGTTTAAATGAAATCGGGCCCAGGAATTCCTACCCTAAGATCTCAGAGGGATCGATATCTCAGCAAACCTATACCCATCCCAGAACCCAGATAGGAAGTTCTGATAGAAGGGAAAGAGATTCTTCCTAAATCTACTCTTGGCTCCATCATCAGAGAGGAGAGGAGAGAGAAACCCACCAAGTCTGGAGACATCCACTGAGCCTAGTTTCAGGTGCAAAACTAGCTGGAGGGTCTAACATTGCCATGATCGAGGAAAGACTTGGCTTTTTGAAGGTTGTCTTGTCATCTGCTGTCACTGGAAAGGTGAGAGGCCAATCCTACGGTTGGGAGTGGGCCTAGGGAGGACAAAAGGCACCTCAAGCTTCCATCTACTGAAGAAAATCAGAAACGATTTTCATTAGGCTTAGAGGGCTACATGCTCATGTGGTAATTACACTCTCCATATTTGGCGCAAGATCAAGTGGACAGACGGTAACTTGGGAAACTGAGATTAGAACCCAGATCTTTGTTTTCTTTCCACCACAAGGCTGGCAGGAGACTTGCTGGGGTGGAGGATGAAGACGAGGCTCTGACACACCCCTGGACAATGCACTCCTTCACACTAAGAGCTCTTGGGATGCTACCAACGCTGCCAATCATCACTTAGGTTTCCAGTTCTCAGAGAAGATAATTGCTGCTCATTGTGCCCATTGAGCAGACAAAGTTGCTGGCAGACAAGGACCAGCGCAGAGTCCCTGGACTGGATGATATGTGCAATTCTTTTTTCTGTTTAATTACAGTGGTCTTCTTTGAGCCACAAGTGGCAATCCTGTTATTATCCTGCAGGAGGGCCTCTGAGTCACCCTGGAGGACAGGCACTTGTGCCACCCAAGCCTCCCTGTGTGGGGAGCTCTCTGGGCTCCCAGCTTCCATCTCGCCAGCAGCAAGCCTTGAGGTGCTGTGTAAGGCTGGCTGAAACTGTCCAAGCTGGACAGTAGGAATTGAACTCAACAGCAGCTTTTGTATTTAGAACAAAAAATAAAGGTTGAACTTGAGTATCAAATCCGTTTTCTCCAAAACAACTAGATGTGAGAGCAAAGATCACCCCCACTTCTCTCTTCTCTCTCTTCCTCCCTCTCTCTCTCCCTCCCTTCCTCCCTCCCCTACCATCTCTTCCTCCCTCTCTCTCTCCCTCCCTCTCTCTCTCTCTCTCTCACACACACACACACAGGGATGGCATTTAGTGAGAAACAGCATTAAAACTGCTGCAGAGCTGCACACTGACTTCGACTGCGTGTTTTGAAGCTCTAAGGCACTGCACTAGACTCAACAACCCATGGGCACCCGCTCCCTTTCCCTCACATATTGTTTAAGCAAGTATCCATCCTGTGCACCTGCACACGTCTCTATCTTCTAATTCCATGACGATCCTACAAGGTGAGTATGGTGGTTAATTTCATGAGTCCACTTGGCTGAGCCTTAGGATATCCAGACACTTGGGCAAACATTATTCTGGATGGGTCTGTGAGGGTGATTTGGGGTGAGATTAATTTTTGAATTGATAGAGCTGAGTAAAGCAGAGAGAGGATGAGTAAGGACCCCTCCTGCCTGACAGCTTGAGTTGGGACCTTGGTCAGCTCTTGGACCTTGAGTCTGCTGGCTTCTGAACCAGAACTCAGTATCAGAAGGCCCCCTTGGTTCTCAGGTCCTCAGGCCTAGACAGGAACTATACTCTCAGCACTCCTGGGTTCCAACTCGCCAGTGCATGAGACAGGTCCTTGCCAGTGCACGAGACCTGTGATATGCCAGGTACCCTATGTGTTGTGCATCACAACACACACAACATGTAACAGAGGCCTGTTTATCTTAGATAGACATCTATGTATCTGTACAGTCCGTGACTATGTCTTCTAATGTGCTGTTTCCTTGGAGAATCCTGAACACTACAGTGAATCTTGATCCTCCCATTTTAAAGAGGCTCAGAAAGCCATCAGAGCATTCCTGAAGTCACACAGCTAGCAAGGGGCAGATCTAGGATTCAGATTCAGCCTTTCTCCTTTGTTACTGCAGCTGCCACCTTGCTCAAAGCCCAGCCCTCTGCTATAAAGTCTCCACACCATGCAGCTCTCTGCAGACCTGGCACAAATTCAGGGTTCCCTGAAGCACATATCCACCAGGCAACAACTCTTCCTGGGCACCTCCTTTAGAAACATACATCCTTCCTTGTCTAGAGTGAGTGATCTGAGTTCTTAATATCTGCATTCTTCCTGAGTGTGCCTCTAGCCCTCACTCCAAAATCCTCAAACATCTCTGCAGGTAGGAAACAGGCCTTTCCTCCCCTAGGGAGTCACAAGGCCTTACTGGGCATGAACATGACCACATGATCCATTATCCAGAACAGGACCCTGGAGAGTGACCAGGCACTAGGACAGCAGGTATGAGTGACGACTTTCCTGGGAACAATGAAGTATGCTCAGGCCTAAATTCAGTTTAACACCATGTTAGAAAATGCCTGGCATCAGAGCTGCTGAAATAGAGGGTTGGCATGCCCTGATAGCTGACCCTCTTGTTTTCCCTTTCCCACCTGAAAGCTAATGTGCTAAACTTAAAGATGGTGTTAAACCAAGGACACAAGTAATATTCATCGATCGAGGCAAAATCTACACCTGTGTGGACATACACCCATAGTTGGCTCCTCAAATCTCCCTCAAGCTCAAGGGAGGTGCTATATTAAGGTGGTTGGTTGAGGTTGTTGGAAAACCATCGAACAAGGATCAGTGGTGAGAAGGATATCTCAGCATCTGCCTCCTCAGGAAAGCACGATAACTGCGAACCCAAGACTTCCTGTGCAGGTATAAGCTTGGCTTGTTCTTCTAGGACCCCTTCTGAAGAAGCCAGGTTCCCTGAGTCTGATACAGGTTGGGAAAGATTCTTTGCAGGTCATTTACATCTGAATTTTGTCAGCCTCATTGAAATTTCTAGAAGTGAGTACTGGGATACACTGAACAAACAAATGTTTAGCAAGGGTAATAAAAGAGAATAAAGACAAATATCAAGACCCATAAAAATCTTACAGATTGTGGAGACTGGTAAAACTTCCTACCTGCATATATAGTAATTATCTAAGAACAATAACTTATTCTAGGTCTAGGTCCTTTACTTCTTGCATGGACTGGACAAACAATGTCATACCAGTCTAGGTTCATTACATATAGCCACTCACCTCAATTTCCACAATAATAAACAGGCTAAGTACAAGAATCTCTGTTTTCCAGAGAATAAGACAGAGGTCTGTAAAACTGAATGAGCTAGTTAGAGCCAGAGCTTGGACTTGGCATCTGTTTGATCCCAGAGCCCATTCCTACCTTCGCGATGGCCAGGAACCCACCTGCCACTAAACACTTCAAACCTCCACCCCAGGTGAAGGCTCATCCTCCAGGTGGCTCTGGTCTCCTTCGGCTCTCACCCTGCCTCCCTGCCTTTTAGGAAGGCGAACACCATGCTGTTCACGGGCCTGCCTTTGGAGTAAGTCAACATCACCCAGGCCCTTCTGATGGAAGCAGGGTCTTTCTGTTTACAAGATTCTATGCTCAATCACTTCGATCAGGCTGGGACATCACTCAGAGGCACTGGCCAGAGTGAGGACTGACAAAACCTCAGACACCAGAGCAAGGGTTGCCAGGGCCCTGGCTAGGGAGCAAGGGGTGTGACTGCACAGAGGCATCAGGAAAATCCTAGAGCATCTCAATACAAATGTTCTGCATCTTGATTGCACCGTTGTTTACATGATGATATATGTATGTCAACACTGATCAGATTGAACACTTAAAACGAATGCATTCTACTGCACGTGAATTATGCTGCAGCAAAGTTTATTTAAAGCAAGCCTTAAAAGTATTACCCCCAGTCTATAGTTTTGAACTGTCTTTGAAAATCCAAAAAGTACACCTGGGTCACACTCAAGGTCCCTGCTTGAAATAGAGGGTGCACCCTCTGTTAGATCATTTTAGTGTGATTTAATGGAAGAACTGTGTATGAAGAGTCCAGTGCACTTTGCAGGGCTTCATGAGAACAGCCAACCTCCGCAGCCTCCTACTCTCCCAGAGTCACTGATACTTGCAGGCTGAGCAGCGAAGGGAGGAGCTGTCACCTCCCAGGGGAGGTTAGCTGATGAGTCCAGATAAAGCTGTGGCCCTTGGGAGCCAAGGATGCAGCTGTCCCTGCTCCTGGAGAAACAGGTCACTGGGAGGGACACATGCCCACCTCCTACTGGTACTTCTCAGAACCCAAGTGCGACCCACAGCAAACCCTGATCTGGCACCTGTGCGTCATGGGACGGGTGCAGTGCAGGGCTCAGGAGGCAGCTGACTAGTCTGAGAGACAAGCTGAGGGGTCCTGCATGGCCCCTGAGTGTCCACCATGAGTAGAGTTCTCATGCTCCAGGGCAGGGTACTCGTCCATCCTTCTGCCCCTCTCTGTTCCTGTCTTCGGTGAGAAGACAAGATGCGCACCGATGTCTCTGATTGTATCTGTTCGTGATCTGAAGAGGTTATGGGGCAGATCGATGGGCACAGGCCCTCCCAGAACTCGGAGCCTTTCCTGGGGAACACAGACCACAGCGAGGGGACCTGTTGCTGCCAAAATGCTCCCAACAGTCGGGAAATTCAAATTAAAGGGGGATGGGTGCTTTTGCTCTGAAAATCAGTGCCTTCCTTGGTTGCTTGCTTTCTGCAACACTGATAGCCAGCAACAGTTCCGGTGGCTGTAGAAAACATTCAGAAAATGACCACGCCAGGTCTGCTCCATGGTTCCTGCTCTGATTCAAATCCCCATTATTTCCTACCTTTATCGCTGTAATGGCCTGGTGGTCAGCCTCTGCCCCCTGACACACCTTTCCTTCCATGGTGAGCATGGCAAGCAGCGGAATAAAAATCCAATCATGGCACTTCAGACCTGGAAACCTTCTTGGATTTCCATCTCACTGAAGCTCAGCAATGATGCCCTTACGTGTGCTCTTTAAGACACAGCCCTGCCCATCCCTGAGGAGTTCTTTCTGATGCCAGGCCTGCCACGCTCATCCTGGCGCACGGTCCCTCCACATTGCCCTCCTGGCTATTTTGGGAGGGTAGAATCAAGTGCATCTCAGGATTTTTGTACTTGCTGTTTGCCGCAGGCCTCTGGCCAGCCCGGCTCTTGCACACCTCTTTCAGGGACTATCTCCAACACTGTAGGTAGAAGAACACTGTATGTTCATTTGTAACACAAATTAAAGCCATGGCCCCTCTCAACGATAAAAAGAATTAAGTCCCACATGTCCTATATACAAACCCAAGGACTTCAGGGACCCTAGAAGCTTGCCCATGGAGCCCCACAGCATCCTCGTGGTCCAGCATCCTAAAACATAAAGACATCAATTCTCTCTCTCTCTCTCTCTCTCTCTCTCTCTCACACACACACACACACACACACACACACAGACACACAAACACACATGTTCCTGTGCGACTTCGTGGAACCTTGTGCAGAAGTACAGTATTCTCATCTTTATAACAAAAGTGAATGGGAAAAATCTGATTCACTCAACAGGAACTCCTTCCAGGCAACTAAACACCTGAGTCGATAGCGACCTCAACGGCTGGGTAATGTTTCTCAGTATAAATCTACCTTGTTTCCAAAGAAACTTTCTTTTTCAGTGGCTCTCTGCGGCCAAGCAAATGCTAAAAACCATCAGGGAAACCTATTACCTGACGCTAATAGGGTTTGAGAGAGAAGCAGGCGCTGTTACTAATATCCTCATTCTGGACTCTGAGATAAGAGCCTTTCTGTGCAGAGCTTTGTTAGAAGTGAAATTTCTCATCCTTGCCACAGATAAGATGTCCCTGGTTGTTGAAAGCATTCCTGAGCTTCCATTTAACATGTTATGAATGGAACTGTCTGTGCTGCAGACTCTGAGAAGCTGTGTGCTCCACATCCCCTGGCTGTCACTCACCTCTGCTGTCTTACTCTTCCTGGGCCCTGAACTACAGCAGTAGAACCTGCCCCTTCACCCTACACGCACCCACCTGTTGTTAGGGACATTCATCTTAAAGGTGTTCCACTTGGGGTCACTAAAACAGGCCCCTCCCTGCATTTGGGCAGGGGGGTATGATGCTACCTCTGGATGGCATAGATGTCCTCCACATGAAGCCTCCAGCTGGGTGTCATGCAAAACTCCCAGAAGAGAAGCAGTTGAGAGTCATCTTCTCTTTCGGCTTCTATGCGCCTTCCTGCCCTACTTAGGAACCCCCAGCTTTTCTTCTGCCTCCACCTCACTTCCTGTCAAAGCACCTACTACTCACCCTGCAGTGTTGGTCCAGCTTGGCATCTCACATGGTAGAGTGATGGTGGACGCAGAGGGCAGGGACTGTGGCCCAGAGCTGCCTGGAGAGTGACTTCCATCCTCAGTGATCATGTTTTACATAGCCCTGGTCACTTGTACTGTGCTGGAGACTCGTATCACCACTCCCGGCATTAGATCAAGAACCTGAGATTAGAGGTCACTGCAGCTTTTTCATCCATAGGACCCAGCTTCTCAGGAAGAATCTTACCTTTGATAGTTTCTCAGTAAGTACCATAAGGGAGGGGGTACCCAGTTTATTAAGTGGGCTAAAGTTGGTGAGGGAACCCACATAAAAATCTTCATTTCTTCCTCCAGCTTCGGCAAAATCTAAATTATATGTAATTACTTTAGATGACCATCAG
This sequence comes from Geosciurus inauris, assembly GCA_004024805.1. Taxonomy (NCBI): domain Eukaryota; kingdom Metazoa; phylum Chordata; class Mammalia; order Rodentia; family Sciuridae; genus Geosciurus; species Geosciurus inauris. The sequence continues at coordinate 11,386 of PVHX01008356.1, read as the reverse complement.
TCATGGCCAACTATTTTAACACTGTCTGAATGGAACCTTCCAGATTGGGGACTGTCTCTTCCCATCCACAGAGGAGGGAGGCATGGAGTCCTGATCCTCCTTCCTTTGATCTGAGTTCTCCTCTCCTCTCCCCATGCTGTCTTGCCTCTGGATGCTCCAGGACCTGTGCAGGAAGTGAATCAAAAGGAAGGAGGCTGGGTCTGCCTCAGCTGCCAGCTTCTGTTTTTCTCTCTGGCCGCCCTGCATGGGGCCTGGGTGGCCCTACAGGGGCTGAAACAGGAAGTTTGCATATTCAGGGGCCCAAAGTAAACCTAGCACATGTGGGGGTCTGAACATAGTTTAATACGGCCATGGTGGAAGGAGGAAGCGGAGGGAGAGGCCGACTGTGGGACTAGGTGGACAGGATGAAAGGCCATGCTATGGAAGCTCCCTGGCCCTTCATCCAGTGTCCCCGCCACTCCTGAAGCGACCCTCTGCTCGTTCTGAGCAACCTGCGGCCAGGACTGAGTGGGCTCCACTTCTGCAGAGGTGCAATGTCATCTGCCCAGATCACAAGGGAGTCTTCCTCTTCTAAACTCTTTTGAGCAGAGCTGGTGCTACAAGAACCTCTGCTTAGTTCCCAGCTACCCAGGAAGCCCCTTGATGACGTGTCCCCTAAGTTCTCTGACAGGTGAGGCAGGACTGGCCGTCAAGAGGCAGTAAGCATGGCTACTGAGTCTGTTGGACGTGCAGGTACCAGAGATCACCACCCCGTGTGGACTTGTGTCCAGCAAGCTGAGCTCACCTGAGTTTGCAGGAGAAGGACAAGTGTGACTGCAGGCCAGGGCCGGGTGGACGAGAGTGGGTGGGCCGAGTGGCAGGCAGCGCTTCCCGGAAATCCAACGCAGTGAGGATTCAGCACACAACTCAGAAAGCAAAAGTAGCAAGAAAGGCCTTACATGTTATGAAGTAAAAGACAGATTATTCAGATTATTTATGTATAAATATACAGGAAGGTATTATCAAAGGCAAGCCTGACTTACTAAGGTATGGATTTGAAAGGATATTTCGCTTTTCTTTTGAATGTATGTGTTGTTATTTCAGTTGACACATCCTGATGTTGTATCTACTTTGTTTTTTCCCTAGTTGTTTTGCTTTAATCTACCAGAGTTGATATGTATATTTTCTTAAAGAGACAACTCTTGATATTTATATATTCCACATTTTTCTAATTTAATGACTGTTTTTGTCTTAGATATATTCTTCCTGTTCTTCTGAATCAATTTTATATTGTTCTCTTTTAATAATTTGAGTTAAATGTTTTATTTATCATCATTTTGGCTTAATAATAAATGCTTAGGATTATAACTTTAACTTCTAGAATATTTAGTTTCTCAAATATTTATACTTAATATCCTCAGTCTACTATTTTTTAATGGTCTATAAATTATTGTTATAAATTCCCTTTTTGATCCAAGAGTTATTTATGGGGCTATTTTCCATATTCTGAAATTTCTAATGATTAAGATGCTTGTTTGGTCTTTTGTTGTTGTTATTTTAATTTACCTGTTTTGGGATTACTCCATTATGTTCATCTGTTAGTCGAGTAGGATACTGTTTAAATTTTCCAATCATTTCTGAATGATTTCTTTCTGGCTGTTTTTAATTTCTACTATTTCATTTGTGTTTCCTTGTGTTGATTTTCTGTTATTGCTTTTAAAAGTCAAAGACAAGAAAGGTTGTTCATGTCAGTGCCTGTGTTCCGACTCGGGGCACAGCTAGGCTGAGTCCTCTGTGTAGTCTCGGGCTGAGGTGAAGTATCTCAGAAGCCAGGGCCTCATTGGAGGCTCAAGGTACTCTCCGCCTTCACAAGTCTGTTGGCAGAATTCATTTCCTTGCAGCTGCCAAACTCCCGGTGGCTGGCTTCCTCAAGGCCAATAGGGGAAATTCGAGGAGGGGCCATGACCCCTTTTAGGATCTTCACTTGATTAAGCCAGGCCCACCCAAAATAATCTCTTGATTAACTAAAAAAAAAAAAAAAAAATGATTTGAGGATTTTGATTACATCTGAAAAATTTCTTCACCTTTTCTATAAAGTGTGATCTAACCTCAGGAGGACATCCCATCAAATCCACAGCCCTGCAAACACCCACCCCACTAAGAGGATCCCACTAGAGAGAAGGATCATGAGGCCCCCATGGAACTCCGCTTGGCCGGCTCATTTTCGCTTATTCCCTTTGTAATAGGTCTCCTTCTTCTCCTGTGTTTTGCACCAGTTTTATAGATTCTTCTAAATACATCCATTCCATGCATGTCCTAAAATGCTGATGAAAATCCTTAGCCCTGACTACAAGCCCAGAGACTGCCTCTGTTCCCTCACAGCCTCCTGATCCCCACTTGGACTTCCACGTTACTCTTATCCACATGCACCTATAGAAAAGAGTTCCTCAGCCTCTCTCAGACCACTTCCTGAGAACCTTCCTCTGCTGGTTATACCTGCTCAAAGCTCCTGCTAAAACCATGTTTCAAGCTTTACAAAATAGGCCTGCAGAGATGTGCAATGCTTCGGGTAGACAGGGTCAGGCCCCGAGTGTCCCATCAACCCCTGTGACCTATCAACCACCAGGGAAGCTCGTGCAGAAAATGAGGACAGTCACTGAGGCAAACACTGAGCAGGGGACTCCTGTGCTGAACCTCAGGGGAGCCCCCAAGCTCTACTTTGTGCCCTACTAATCCTCTGCATTAAAGTTCACATGTGGCAGGACAGTATTCTGACAGCGGCAAAGATTTGACTGGACCAACCAGATGGATCCAAGTAGCAAAGAACCCTTTAACTCCCAAATGCACACAATCCGGAAGAGAGCTGCCGGCCAGTACCACTGGCAAAGACCAGAGGGCTCCCTGGCTGCCAGAGCTGAGTTCACACCAAAGGGCCAGGAGTGTCTGAAACATCTTAGACACCTATTTATCTTTAGCATCATACATTTTGCTTATAAAAATGCTTTGTGACATGTTTTTCTAGTAATGGAAGAATTTGGTCATTCAGACGTACCTACTCTTTGTAAAAAAAAAAATAAGCTGGAAATAATACACACACGTTTATATGTAAAAGCTGATTGGTGACACTGGAAATTTTAGAGAAAGTTTAAAGGTGGCTTTGAGGGTGAGACATTGAGCAGTGCTCCTAGTTGTAGGACTAGTGGGACCACATGGGGCTCTGAGGACCATCCATGGGGATCTGCCTGGTCATCTGGCAGGACTCAGATGCATCATCCTGGGAGTAAGGATGTGCCACACATAAGCCCTTTCTATAGGAAGAGAATGGCATAATAGTCTCCAAAAATTTATGCAAAAATATTTCAAATTAACAAAAAAGGACAGACCAATTATAAAACTACAGAGCTTCCAGATATTAATCAGACACATATTTAAAAATAATTAGAATTACCATGTTCAAGAATGCTAAAATAAACAAATACACAACAAAAAGATTGAGAATTTTGGTAGAGAACTAAAATACTACAAAAATGACACAGTCAGTTTTTTAAAGAAATGAATGGAAAATACATAAATTGAAAATATTTTAACCAAAATTAAAAGCTCAATGAGTGTGATTAACAGCTGATTAGTCACACTGTAGAGAGAATTAGCAACAGAAAAGAGAACAAGAAACAAATTTCACAAGATAAAACTTAGATGAATGCACGAATTTGGAGTCCCAGGAGATGAGAGCGACCACGTGCCTGGATCAATATCTGGGGAGATAATCAGCGAGAATTTTTCAAAACTGACAAAAGACCTTCAGCAAAATTCAAGCATCTCTGAAAAACCTCAAGGAGAATGAATACAAAGACTTCACCCTGATGGCCTTCAAAGCAAACCCGCAGAGCACAGAGCAGAGAGAAGCCCTTCAAACCAGAGGCGACGGAGATTACCTGCAAATAGCTCAAAAATTGGACTGAAAATTGGCTTTCAGAAAAGAAAAAAAAAGGGAAATAAGAAGTAATTAGAGTGATAGCTTCAAAGTGCTGAAAAGAAATAACTCCCAACATGGAATTTCATAGTATGTGGAAATCATCCTGCTAGAAAGGGGAAATGAAGAAATTCTCAGGCAAACAATATCCGAGAGCATGTGTCACCAGCAACCCTGAAACAAAGTGAATTCTAAAAATGTTTTTCAAGCAAAACAAAATTATCACAGATGCAAGATTCATGTTCCAGATAGACAAGAAGACACACAAAAACTATAGGCATATAGATAAGTCTTTCCATAAAGAAAATATTATAGACATATAGATAAGTTTTTCCATAAAGAAAAGATCACAGAAAAATTAAAGGAATGCTTTTTTTGGAATAAAAGCAGTGGTAGCACAGCTCAACTTATTTTATGTAAGGCCACCACAACTTTAGTTCCAAAACAAAGATATAGCAAGGAAAGTGAAATACGTGTGTGTATGTGTGTGTGTGTATGTGTACATACACAGACACATGTCATTGTACTATTGAATATAAATGCAAAACTCCTAAATAAATAAATAGTACAAAATGAATCTGATGATGTATAAAATTAATACTATATTACTGTCATCTTTATTCAGAATGCAAGACTGGTTTAATATATAAAAATCAATATTTAGAATTTGCCCTATTAGGGAAGGTAGGAGAAAAATCATCTCAAGAGATGTTGGAAACAATTTGATGAAATTTAACACTTCCATAAGAGGAAGAGAGTGAGTGACAGAGAAAACCAAAGCAACCCCCGACCCTGGCCCATGCAGAGCTATGAGAAGACACACAAGTCAGTACCATACTTCCTAGTTCTAGCTGGACATTCTCCTTGTAGGACCTGAGAAAAGTTCTATTTAACTGTTTTTTGGAACTTATATAACCTTTCAAAAGGAAGGAAAAATAATATCATATTCTCCAGAAAAATATTAAGACACCATTTTTCAGAGCTAATATGACTACCTGCATAGGACATTCGAAGGAATCTCTGGGTAAAATATTTAAACAAACAATCTTAGTAGAATACCAGAGATACAGTAAAAACACAACATCAGTTTTATCTCTGTATCTCAGCTACCTACACCTAAAAGTAAAAATTTTTAAAGAAAAGTTAGTTTACAACAGAATAAAAATGAATACTTAAGAAGAAATAACAAAATCATATATAGTCTCCAGACTCTGAAAGCCCAAAGACTTTGAAGACACCATGGAGAAGTCCTAACAGGAGAATCCACCCCATGCAGCAGTTGGGCGACCCGACATTTTAGAGATGAGATCCCACCTGCAGTTCCTAAAAGCTCAGTGCAGAACCTTTCTGTGGAACTTCACAGGTGATTTCAGAAAATGCATGGGAACACAACAGACCAAGAAAGACAAAGCGGGAGGCTACTCTAAACCTGTCACAGGTTACTACACATTTACTGTGATTATCCGAGGTGCACATGTGTAGAGAGAAGACCAAGGGGAAAGGAAAGCACACCCGGAACCAACTTCCTCACTGTGCACGGGGTATTGCCGCAGGCAGAATCACAGAGCAGAGTCGCAGACAGGTCTCCAAGTCAACTGTGTTTTGAGCATTATAAAAACAAATGAAGCTTGATGCTATTTCATGCCATAAGAAAATAAGTTGATTCAAAGGTAAAAGCAAACAGTCTTCTGGGAGACAACACAGGACAACACCTTTATGTCCTTGAGATGGTGGGCACTCTGGTCCTCGGGCACAAAAGGCACTAACCTTAAGAGACAAGAACAGTAAATCAATCTACATTAAAACTAAAATTCTATTTTCACCAAAAGAAACGATGAAAAGAGTCAGAAAAGATGACTGCAGCTCAAGCACAATCACCAAAGGACCCATCGCCACTGCGTAGAATCAGCACAGATCGAAGGGACTCGCAGGTCACACCTGGCCCCTTGCTATCAGTACTGTGCAGGGCCCATTGGTGAGGATTTCACAAGCTGCACTGTTTCTGGTACAAGACTCTGAATTTGCTTTCTTAGACCTTTCTGGTTCCTGTCCTCTTAGCAGCCAACCTCGGGGAGCCCCGCTACCCCGATAGCTTTCTCCACACCAATCTGGCTAGGTGGTTCCTTGGATGATGCCTTGGGACAGCCAACCTAGGCCCCACCCTCCATGACTAGCCCCACCCTCCCTGCCACTTAGGTACTGAGGAGTGCAGACCCTTTGGTGCTCCTGCATCGGGGTCCCACCCCATGGTGCAGGCCCATCTCCCTCCCATACTTGGTAGAGAACATGTGCCCCTAAGAAGAGGTCAGAGCCCAGAAGGAAGGACAGGCCCAAGGGTCTTCTCTCCGGACCTTCTGCTCCTCCTCCTCCGGCTCCCACCTCCATCCCTGAAGGTTACTCTGTGCTACGTTTTCCCAGCTCTGAGTCCTGGGAACAAAATTCCATCTGAGAGCTCGAAGCTAACCCTTTTTCTTCTTGATGTAGTGGTGTTCTGCCACCAAATCCTAAAGTCCTACCTGAAATTCAGCTTGAAAGGGGGCGCCCCGTTCTGGGTGGTCTTTGCTGCCTGGGGCAGCAAGTCAGGACTTTCAGCTGAGCTTTCCTGACAAAGTGGCTGGAAAATACCTGAGGGCCATTTCCCGTTATCGCAGTGCTGTATTTATTTCCAGGAACGTGTTCAACAAATGCCTTCTTCTCTGGTTTGCATTTCCAGCTTTATGGACTCTGCTCTTGCTTTTGACATTACATTGTTGCCAGGTGGCTTTGGTAGCTCAGAGGGTCACTTATTTCGTGTTCAAGGCAAACAGGACACAGGCTTGCTGTGTAATGAGCTCCTCCAGGTAGGCCAAGTCCCTGACCCGCCTCATTATGAAAACTCCAGCCCACAGTCAATGACTGCAGCAGAAAAGCCTAAGCCCAAGGAATAGCTCAGTGTCCATGGGAACCATGCATACCGTATTGCGTGTGTGTGCACATGTGTGCACGTGTGTGCATGTGTGTGCACATGTGTATTCCAACTTCATGACCTGGGGCCAGGGCGGAGGTAAAATGAGTTTTTTGTGTGTGGCTCAGTCTGTTTCTTCAAACATTCTGAATGATAATTAGCTCTGATTTTTACGTCTGTTCGTAATGATAGCAGAGGGCACTGCACAACAGAAGAGGCTGCAAGCTTTCCACTTAGCAATTAATTCTATTATTAAATGCTAAGAAAAAAATAAGTGCCTGCCAGCTGTAGCTTTATTATGTTTTCCCAGAAATAATAATGAGAAGGCTGTGAAAGTATATTATTTATTTCTCCTTTTCTCCCCCACCCTTGTAGAGGAAGGGAAAAAAATCAATGGATATTTGCTCCTTCCTTGTGAAAACGAAATTATTCTGCTAGGAGAGGTGGCTGGAACAGAGGGTGTAAAAAAGGCGGTAGGTATGCAAAGGAATGCTTCCTTGTTTTATTTTTATTCATTCATTATTTAAAATCAGAACATCTATTTTGAACCAGATATTTAAAAAGATGAGGATTGAAATACGTACATTACTAGGAGATGCCTCTGTTAGATGTGCACACATCTGAATTAAACCAATCACGTCAATACCAGCGTAGAGAAATAGCAGCACCCTGGGAGCAGAGAAGGAAGGGCGGCTAGTCAGCTTTAGAAACCTGGACCTGGGTTTCAGTGGAGGTATGAGTTAGCAGTCAGAAAATAGTTATGGATTCCTGCCTGCCTAGTAAGGAGAAGGTTCTTGATAAATATGAATTGACCCTGAATCCAGGATTTCTGCTGCAGTTTTTCTTCAGCAAGTGAAAAAAGAGAACATTGTGCTTCTAAATTCACTCTGCAGGAAAGCAGGCAGGGTCCCTCACCAGCGGATTTGCGGGTGTGCAAAGGAGAAGCAAGTGCCAACGCAGAGTCCTTACTAACTCAGTCCTAATTCCCATGGGTTTAGGTGAACAGTTTTATTTGCCTGGGACCTTAAAAAGGAAACGAATACATCTGACCTCAGTGGGCCTGGATCTTCTGAAATCTGCCAGCTTGTACTCGCCAGCTATGTTACCTTGAGTATCTTGCACACCCATTCAAGACTCAGTTCTATTACCTATGAAATGGGTGCAATCAATCCTATTTTATAGGAATATTATGAGAATTAAATAATATGTAGAAGGATTCTGTATTAATGAAACATTCCAATAATTTTTTTATTTCAGGTTGCTTTATAGTTTTAAAATCAGGTTTATGATGATCAAAACTGAGGTTTTCACTCCTTTTCTTTCTTATCTATGAGACTAACTCTGTGATTACTGTCAAAAATATCATTCTTGGTGACAGAAACCCAGGCATCTATCCATCAGATCCCCTAATGGATAGCATTTCTTACTCTGATGGGCCAAATTCCCAGCTGGCCATGAAAGCCCAGGAGCAGCCTCCTCTCCCTGATTCCAGTTGGCCCTGTGCAGGTGCAGATTGCCACACCCCAGCACCATCTGGCCAAGTCACCTTGCACAGCTGGAAGTTGCTCTCTAACCCCAGGTTGGCAGCCCTGGGGCAGAACTTGTCTGGAGGATCTTTTCTGACAGGTACAGTATTTCACATTTGGCCCTTAAGTAAATCTGCATGTCTTTGTTGGGGAGGGGGTTGCCCGCTTCAGTCAGCCATAGGGCCACTACCCCCTGGGCCTCTGATCTGGTTTGATTCACACGGGATGCCCCTGCCAGCTCCCACGGGCTTGCTGAAGTGGTGACCACCTCTAAATCACCCCCACACTGAGCTCCGCTTAGGTAGAAGGCAGCCTGTGCCCACGTGGGTCTGGGAGAACATCAGCTCAACCCCAGGACAACGGCCTACAAATTCATCTCCCCGCTCCAAGTCTCTCCTTTAACACCTGCTCCACACTGAAAGAGACTGGCCTGCAGAAGTGAGTGGGCTGTTGGTGCGGCTTCTCTCCTGCCGACCTCACGCCCCCTCAGCCCAGGTCTAGCCTGCCAGGGCTTCTCCTACGGCTCCTCCTATGGCCATTGCTACTCTGCGCTCCCCTGCTCTCAAATACTTTCCTTCCCAAGCAGCCTGAGACGTACTTGCGGGCCTTCACAACCAGCCTCTGTCGGCTCGTAGTGCCTACTCAGTGCTTTCCCTTACCAAGCCTCCTTTGAGATAAAGTCTTGGCTGGGTGCAGTGGCGCACACCTGTGATCCCAGTGACCTTGGAGGCTCAGACAGGATTGAAAGTTCGAGGTCAGCCTTGGCAACTTAGCAAGACCATGTATTAAAATAAAAGAAGAAAAGTATCTGGCCAGGGATGTAGCTCAGTAGTACAGTGCCCCTGGGGCAGGGGAAAAACAGATAGAGCCTTGCAGGCTGTCTCTTCACTGACAGCTCCATGTGGTTCCTTTGGGCTCACGGGGGAGTTTTGCCCTCCTGTGGTGGCTGTGTTTGCCCTTCCTCTCCTCTGGGCTACACATCCTTCAAGAGGAGAGATCTCGGAGCATCTTGGAACTCAGGACCTGGCACTCATGTTGCTATGGCAACCACAGTTCATTGCCCAGAACTCTCTCCTCCCTTCCCTTCCTCCTAACAGAGCCTAATTTCAACCAGCAGAAATGAGCCTCAGGTGCAGACATGCCCCACCAGGGTGCTAGCTAGTGAACTAGACAGGAGGCCAAGACTTCAGAGCAGAAAGCCCCTTTCCTTCGGTCTGCAGGGTGGGGCTGCAGACAGGAAGCGCTGCACTGGATGGCAGTTGTAGGACAAAAGCCACTGCTAAGGACAGCCATTCAGGTAGACAGGAACCAGGTCCCTGGTGGCACATGAGTAGCTGTTTGAAGCTTTGCCTTTTGCTTCCAAATTTCTTATTTTATGAAAAAAAGTATACCATTATGTGCTTAAGCCAGTGTTGTTGATTTGCGGTCACCTAGGTACCCAGCTGGAGCCATCATTGGGTGGCCATTTTATTGAAGAAAAATTGCTCATTCAAGAGAGTTTTGTTGAGCAATGACGGTTCATGGGGCAGTGGGCAAGGCCAAGTTCCTGCCTTCATGGAGCATGTGCTCCAGTGGCGGGGTCAGAAGCTAGGCCGGGGGTGAATGCAGAAGCTAACAGAACATAAAGTTGCAGGTCCTGTGGAAAAAGAACAGTAGGTAAGCTGATGCAGAGCGACAGGAGATGGATGGGGCACATGCCAGGTGATGGGAAGAATGTGTGAAGGCAGAGAGAGAGAGAGCAAGCACCCTCCCTGTCTTTGGAAAGAACATGAGTGCAAACGGCTTGGGCAGAAATGCGTTCTTAGAAGAGCAAAGAGTGAGACCACGTGTAGAGGGAGACAATGTCAGGAAGAAGGACCGCAAGCTGAGTGTCCAGCATCCCTGGGATCAAGCCTCCTGGGATCAGGCACTCAGAAGGCAGGGAATGGCTTCAGTAGTCCTGGTGTCACGAGCGGATGTGTGTTCCCCCAGATCGCCCTGCTGTGTGGAGAGCTGCCTGCCGAGCGCTTGAGGCTGCGGCAGATGAGAAGGTGGAAGGCGCCTGACTCAGCTGCGTGCTGGATGGAGCCAAGACCAAATAATATGGCATTTGAGAAAAAATAAAGGCATCAAAGGTGACTCCCAAATTATGGCCTGACCCCTTGAATAAATGGTGACATTTTCTCAGATGTAAAAAAAATGAGATAATCAATAATTTGGACATGCCAAAATTGGCATTGATTAGATATCACACAGGGACATCAGATAGGAAATTAGAGATCAAGTTCAAGATGAGATTGAATTTGGGCAGTAGCCAGCCCATAAAGACTGGGTGTAGCTACATAAAGAGTTGGTATGTTTATTGTAATCCTAGCACTTAGGGAGGCTGAGACAGGAGGATCCCGAGTTCAAAGCCAGCCTCAGCAACGGCGAGGCATTAAGCAACTCAGTGAGACCCTGTCTCTACATAAAACACAAAATAGGGCTGGGGATGTGGCTCAGTGGTCGAGTACCCCTGAGTTGAATCCCTGGTATCAAAAAAAAAAAAGAGTTGATATGTTTAAAGAAGAGAAGACAGATGAAGTGGGTGTTGGAGCACCTCAGACACCTGAACAGAGGAAGAAACTAATAAAAGAAAGCAGAGAGGGAGATCCATGGGGTGAAAAGGAAAACGTGTCCTGGGGAGCAAGAGCAGAAGCTGCTTTAGGAACAAGGGAACAAATTCACTGGTCAAGTCAAAGAGAAGAGGCTTAAAAATCAGTCACCAATTCCTCAACAAGAGTGCTTTTGGTGCAGTGATGGGGAACCAACTTTGTTGAAATGAAAAGTGAGGAATAAGAGGCAAGTCTTGAAAACGTCCCCAAGGAATCATGCCACCAAGTAGGGACGAGAAGCAGATCCAGATGGATGGCTGGGGTCTAAATGGTTTTTTTTCTATAATGGAAAAAATTGAGCATGTTTCTACTGATGGGAATGATTCTACTG